>PVIH01010953.1:0-71938 GCA_004025045.1 Sigmodon hispidus
CGGAATGATGCCGGCAATGGTGACATCAATTATGATGGGGATGATGCTGATGTTTCCATTCCTGCTCAAGGGGATCACAGACCTGAGATGAGGGATTCTGTCGGCGTTTCCGAGATCGATGCCAATTTGCCATGATGCGTGCAGCAAATTTGTCTAAATAATTGTCTAGTTATCTTGTAGGTAATTGGACTGGTGAATTAGAAGATTTGATGACTCAGCTGATAGTGGCCATTGTGATTGTGAATTCTACCAGAGTGGATGCAGACCTGGCAGAAGGACTGATGTCACGGCTTTCCCGTGCCATGGATCATCTGAAAGAGTGGGTGGGAGTAGGTGCAGCTGGCAGACTCATGGTTCTTGTACTTGTGCTTTACCTGTGGTGCATTTGCCGTCTTAGGGTTCTACAAGGACGGGATGTAGCGAGGTTAGTTCAAGCCTTCACAGCCTTAGAGGCTGGGCAATCACTACAGGTGTGGCTTGCCACTCTGAAAGTTAAGTAAACAGTTCCCATAATGTGCAGATGCAGGTTGCAACGCTAAACAGTGCAGTCAAATTACCTAGCTATGTTTTTAGGAATTTGAGAGGAGCATGTCCATTTGCATGTGGGTTGTTGCCCTGAATCTCCCGCCTCTGCGAAAATAGGGTGTGGACAGGTCCTGAGGTATCTAGGGGGATGCCTCGACGATATTCTTCGGATGATGTTCCAGTTGCACAGCAGAGAATGGACCACTGCCGTACCTGTGTCTTTTATTAAAACAAAAAGGGGGAACTGTTGGGAGCTGCGTGAGTGCCGCGCCTTAAAGATGGCGCTGGCTTCCGCCTTCCGCCACCCCGACGGCGAGTGCTCCTCTGACAAACAACTCCAAATATGGTTTGTGCGGAGCTGACTCGCTTGCTTCTGTATGCGTGGCCCTATGGTAGAGGCCCACGTGGCAGTAGCTGAGTGGTGAACCTGGGGTTTAAAGCTGGCTGCACGGGTTGGGAGCTGCTGCTGCAAGGATTTTCAATAAAGGACCTGGTCAATTGCCACGGAAGGATCCTGGTGCCGTGTCTTCTTCTGCTGGTCGGGGTTTGGCGTGGCGCAATCAGGCATGCTCTTCTTGGGTATCAAACCTCAGTGCACATAACCTCGATGGATCCCAAGTGCAGTGTGCAAGCCTCGCATCCTGTGCTAGAAAAATTAACTTTTCAAGGTAGCCAGCCAAACATGAGGGGACTGTCCCATCTCCAGGGCAGCAAAGGCTTGTAGAATCATGGCTGCATTATGGTGTTGAGTGAACCTAATATGGCAAATGCACCACAGGCACACTAGAAATATCAGCACCATCAGGCCAGCCAGAGCTCCCACCCCCCGCCCACTCTTTAAGGTGGCCCATAGCGGTGGAAATCCAGGAGGACAGTCCTTCTGCCAGCCTGACATCTATCCAAGTTAAATTCACAGTGATAATAGCCACTCTCAGCTGCTCCATCAGGTAATCGAATTCTCCCATCCAATTACCTAAAAGATAACTAGACAATTGTTTAGACAAGTTAGCAGCATGGGTAAAATTCTCATACTGTACGCTGGTAATACACAGGCCTTGGAACTTCCATTCGCAGCCAAGCTGGGCCAGCTGCCACAATACATCAACTTGCTCCTGAACTAAATCAATCCTTTGATTGACAGTCATTAATCCTCCTTTCAACTGGGCAGCAGAACTCTGCTGTAAATCTAGGGCCTGCGCCATGCTAGCTGAAAGATCATTCAGGACTTGTGCGGTTTGCACCGTGCGGCTCATGGCAACGGCGGCGGTGGTGGCGCTAGCAGCCACCAAGGAAATGGTTGCAATTATGGCAGCAGTTATTCCGAAGTCTCTCTTAGGTCTAAAGAGCGACATGGCATTCGGAGCCACTACAGGAACCGGTATCCATCTGGGTGCCACAACAGCAAATCTAAACTCACTAGCATTCCAGTATTGAGAATAAAAACAATTGTCACTAGAACAAGTGCTGAAAACAAACTGACTTACAATAAACATAAAAGGAGGAATAACACACACAGGTGTAGGTTCATACTTAACATGAGTATAATTCTTAGCTAGTAAGCAACTACCTCCTATAGGATAACCAGTGAAATTGCATGTAAAATTTCCCAATCCAAAAAATCCTCCTTTAATCATAAGTAAAGCTTCAGCTTGTAAACAACTACCATTAATCCCACACAAAAGCCAATTTTCAAAAGGATTCATTTTCATCCTCATCTGGTTATGACTCTTATTAACCCTCAGCCAGGGGGGAAAGATAAAATCTTTACTATCATCTGCCCAGACTGCGGTATTTGATTGACATCCTGTCCAAGGCCAAATCCCGCCCCTATTGTTGCCTAAACAAAAGGGAGCCCACTTTGGCCGGGAAAGGGGTAATTTGGTCACCCCCACTCCAGGAATAAGGCCATAAATCCAAGTGGCATTGGCTGTAACTGAACGACTTCCTGTCTTTGCATAAAACTGACCAAACCATCCAGTCTGAAACATGGACAGAGGAATACAGGGAACAAATTGAATGGTACTGTTCCAATCAGCGTCAAAACATAAAGTTCCTTCTAAAGCAAAAGTTCTATTCTCTCCCAGAGGGGCTATTTCTGCATCTAAAGGATAATAGGGAATATCAAGAGACTTATTGGTAGTAAAAAGGTGTGGAAAAAGCTGAGCATCATGCCGAACTGGCATTTGTTTGGGAAATGCTGACAGAATTCCCCATCTTGATTCCATCATTATTATGTGGCTCATCAGGGTCAGCAAGAGTGTCATCAGGGTCAGCAGCAACATCTGTTCGCTGTTCCTCGCCATCTTTCTTTTCACTTGGAGCTCTTCTGGTCAGACATTCTGGGACCCACACTGGTTCTTGCTGATCCTGGGGAAAAACACAAACAGACCCTTGTGCCCATGTCAGCACAGGATCAGGCCCTCTCCAGAGGCCTGTCAAGATGTCCTTCCATTTTACCATGCCTTTACAGGAGCCATGAGGTGCAGTATGTCTGTCCACTGCAGAATGCCCATGAGCATCCAAATTTAAAAAATTAAGAGTAAATAAAGCTAAGGAAAATCTCTCTTTCGGGGTATGGCTGTACCCCCTGTTTGTTTTAATAAACATGTTTTCAAAGTGCGATAGGTGCATTCCATGATGCCCTGGCAACCCGTGATTAAGTTGTACTTCCATTTGTTGACAAAACGAAGAGAATTGTTGACCTGTGTAAGCTGGGCCATTGTCAGTCTTTAACTGAAGGGGTTTACCCCACAAAGCCCATGCTTCAAGGCAATGTGCAATAACATTATGTCCCTTTTCACCAGACATAGCAGTAGCATGTATGATACCCGAACAGGTATCCAATGACACATGAACATACTTAAGCGTGCCAAATTCTGATATATGAGTCATATCCATCTGCCAGATTTTCATGGGTAAAAGACCACATGGATTTACTCCCAAGCTAGGTGGGTTCAGAAAAGTGACACACTGTTGACAGTCTAAAACAATTTGTCTGGCATCATCTCTGGATAAGGAGAACTTCTGCTGCAGAGTATTAGAATTGATATGAAAAGACTGATGAAATTGTCTTGCTTGGTCAAAGGCAGAGACAAGAAATAACCATGGTTGTCTAGTGGCTAGATCTACTGCTGCACTACCCTCACTTAGAGGTCCAGGCAATCTGGTATGAGCTCGAATATGTTGGGAAAAAAACTGTGCATGTCGTGCTAGAATCAATTTCTGCAACTGTTGGAATAAGGCACTGATAGTACCAGTAGGCTTAATAGGTCCAACTACTTCTAAAAACTTGAGCGCATTAACCACATAAACGAAATCAGAAATCAAATTAAAGGCAAAATGGCAGGCTTTAAACACTACAATCACAATCTGCAATTCTACTGTTTGAGGTGAGTTAGATGAAAATTGAAACTGTACAGGCTATTGGTTGTGGACCATATAAGCTCCACATCGTGTTTTAGAACCATCTGTAGAAACATTCACAGCTCCAGCTATGGGCTGAGACGCAGTGGCTTTTGGAAAGACCACTGGGTGTTCCTTAAAGAATGTTATTAACGGGTGTTGGGGATAATGATTGTCAATGTATCCAAGAAAACTGCATCGTAAAATGGCCCACTCATCAATGGTGGAACACAAGATAGATATTTGAAAAGCAGTATAGGGAACAGTAATAGCTACTGGAACTCTGCCAAAAAACTGAGTGGATTGTTGAATGCCAAGTAAAGCCAAAGTTGCAACTGCAGTTGGATAATGCTCAATGGATTTTGCAGGTGAAATCTTAGGATGGATCCATAACAATGGACCTTTCTGCCATAACAGTCCTGTAGGCTGTCGCATGGTAGAAAGAATGCACATGGTAATGTCCTGACCTTCCTCAACTCTCTTTAAACTTGCTTGCTGCAATCTCTCCTCCACTAGTCTAAGAGCACCTCTAGCAGCATCATCCAACTGTCAAGGTGAATCCAAGGCAGAATTGCCTTGCAAAATAGCATACAATGGTTTGAGTTCATAGTTGGCTAATTGTAAGTATCCTCTTATCCAATTAATATTTCCTAACAACTTTCAAAAAATCATTCAAGTTCTTTAACTCATCTTTTCTAATTTCTAGCTTGTGGGCAATCACTCTGTTGTAAACAATCTTGGCCCCTAGGTAATCAACAACGTTACCAAGCTGTACCTTCTCAGGAGCAATAAATAACCCTCTATCCTTAAAGGAACTCACAAGAGTAGTATAGGCCTCATCTAGCATTTTTCTGGTTCTGGCTGCTAATAACACATCATCCATATAATGTACACAACGAACTTGTGGAAACTTCTGCCTAATTGGCTGTAATGCTTGACCTACAAAAAGCTGACACATGGTGGGACTATTAGCCATTCTTTGCGGCAATACTATCCACTCAAATCTCTGATCAGGCTCCTCATGATTACATGAGGGAAGCGTGAAAGCAAATCTTTCTGTATCTTTTTTATATAAAGGGATCAAAAAGAAGCAATCTTTAATGTCTACTGCTATGATATGCCATTGTGAAGGCAAGGTCGTCAACAATGGAAGCCCTCATTGTACTGGGCCTATAGGTTGTATCTGATTATTTATAGCTCTTAAATCATGCAGTAATCTCCATTTTCCTGATTTTTTCTTATTTATAAAAATAGGTATATTCCAAGGTGACACAGAACTTTTAATGTGTCTTATCTGTAACTGTTCTCAGACTAAAGCCCTAGCTGCCTGCAACTTTTCAAGGGTAAGGGGCCACTTCGGCACACGGCTTGAACCAACCTGGCTACAACATCAGAAAAAGGCTCAGTGGGACCTTGTAGAATTTTAGTAAGGTTTCTACTCACTTCCCCTCTATTTGGGAGTGATTTCCAGGCTTTTATGCCTATTCTATTAATCTGTTCATACACTTGTGGAGGGTAGCCTGTTTGCCGATTGGCAAAGCCGCCTAGGCTGAGCAATATATCTCTGTCCCATGCCAGGTTCCCAGTGGCTTGATTAGCTGCCACCTCTTCATTAGCATACTCAATTAGAAAGACTCTCTAATCTAAATATTGCCCTGGGCTCAGGCAAGCCCATGCAAGGTTCTGCCAATCAGCAGGAGTCTTGCAGTGCCTATTCAAGGCTTCCACTTGGGCTACGGTAAAGGAGGCAGTAATCCCATATGTCCGGACTGACTCTGCTAGAGACTTGATCATTTTAAAATCTAGTGGTTCCTCATAGCGATTACCCTGCGTGTC
Organism: Sigmodon hispidus; assembly: GCA_004025045.1. NCBI lineage: Eukaryota > Metazoa > Chordata > Mammalia > Rodentia > Cricetidae > Sigmodon > Sigmodon hispidus. The sequence continues at coordinate 5,764 of PVIH01010953.1, forward strand.
CTGAAACATTGGGCAGGCAAGCTGCAGCTCTGATCTCACTTCTCGCCAGACCTTAGGATTGAAGGAACGATTATACTTGGCCCTTCCTCCATCTTTATAGGGTGGTGGACCAAGATGTGTAGGTCTGTGGTTAACATCGAGCAAAGGCTCTTTCATTCCCTCCTTCTTCTTCCGGACTGATCTAACTAACTCCTCCTCCTCTTCTGAGCTCTGTCCTTGCAGATCTGAGATATTGAGGGCCTCTAAGTCAGGATAAAGTCCTCCCTTTCTCCTTGAGATATCAAAGGCCTCTAAGTCAGGATAAAGTCCTCCCTCTCTCCTCACTTGCTTGTCCCTCAAGCTCTTTGTTTCTTCAGAATGCTCCTCCTTCAACTGGTCTAATGCTGCCTGTCCTTCCTCCAGCGCTGCAATGCATCTCTGATCTTCTAGGTACCCCCTAATCAACTTCCAGATGGGTCTTACCCCTGCCTTAAGTGTTCCCTGCTCATAGGAAAAATCTAGATCCCTTCCTAGTTTCTCCCATGAAACAACTGTAAGGTTGCCAGACATTGCAAACCACGGTGCAACTGAATCACATTCCTGTAAAAATATTTCTAAAGTACTTGCCTTAATTTTAAGATCCTTAGAATGTAGCAGCTCTTGCAGAGCCAAAAAAAATGGATGTGAGGTTGAAGACCCCATCTTTGTATAACCTTTACTCCTTATTTTAAAAATCTTTTCTGAGCCTTTACCAAACAGCCCCAGCTTTGCTATTGCTGTTACTTTCACTTTAAGCTCAAGTTTGCAACTATTGTTACTGTCACTTTAAGCCAAAATTTGCAACTGCTGTTACTTTCACTTTGAGCCAAAACTGCTGTTACTTTTACCTTGAGCTCAAGATTGCCGTGGGTCCACAGCTTCAAGAGGTTACACCCCCTCTTCGGTGAGCTCCCTCTTCTCTGCCTTATCTTATCTATAGGTCGGAGCTACCTCGCTTTGATCTCGAATCCCAATTTACCTGGGACTTACCGGTGCACCCCCCCCCCCGACTGCAGAGAGTTCTGAATCCTGTCGTTCATTGGTGCGAGTTTCTTTCTTATTCCCGGGTTTTGGCACCACTTGTCACGTGCAACCTCACCAGCAAGGAAGACGCAACACCGGATCCTTCTCTGCACTTTATTCGGGCCTTTTTAACAATCTAGTTTCTTTTGACGAACGACCCCGGGGAGAGGCCTGCTCTTAGCTAAATACCCTCAGGGCTTCCAATCCAAGATAGCCACATGGGCATCACCAATAGGCCCAGATACATGGAAGCAAGCCAGATCCTTGGCCTTAGCCAAATATGGAGTTGTTTACCATGGAGAGTGCTCAAGGCCAGCACCATCTTAAGGTGTGGCTGTACGCAGTTCTCTACAGTTCCCTGTATCATCCTGTAAATAAAGAAGCTGATTGGCCTGTGTGGAATACCATAGAAGTGGGCAGAGGAATCAGAGAAGAGACAGGTAGAAGGAGGGTAGAATTAAGTCAGACTCCATCCAGCTTCCAAAGAAGAAGCATGTAGGACCCAGGTGAGTTAGGGGCCATTGGACCACATGGCAGGTAGATAAATCGAAATGGGTTAAATTAAGATGAAGGTGCTAGCTAGTAATGTGCCTGAGATATAAGCCAAACAGTATGAAATTAATATAAGTGTCTGTCATTTTTTTGGGGGAGGGTAAAAGCTGCCATGGGCAGTTCCAAACTTCTGACCCAAACAGGGTCAGAAGTCAAATACAACATACTATGACTGAGATACATGAGAGGCATAGACAACACCATCACACATGCCAGGCTATGTGACTTACTGGTGACAGAGTTCTGTATGAGCCTATGTACTGATGCCACCTTCTCCAGGAGTCTGTAACTCACCAGGTTACTGACAAGATCTCTCCCAAGAGATAGCAATATCTGTTCTTTCTGTGTCACACTGCATAACTTACAGACAACTTCCCAAGTTTGTAGCATTGGAGACCTGGGACATGAAGTCCATCTCCATCTTGTCCTCATGGTTAGGCAGGATTGACAGATCCAACTTCAGAGTCTTGATGTGCTATTCACAGCCCTGGACTAGTTAATGTGTACAAAGCTTCACTTGAGAAAGTGCACAGAAAATTGACCTCAGTGGAGAACTGGAGGACTACACTTGACTGATTACCTTTTATGTATGATTTATAAGTTCTCTTGAGTTTCAAGACACATTGTTTTGTGGGAAAAGTACTGATTTGAGTTGAAAGTTACAAAGGCAACAGAATAATCTGATGGAACTGACACTTCATTTTAGCAAATAAGTAGATCTCACTAAGATCTGACAAAAACAAAGTGAGTTTTGCTTGATTAGTGAAGTTAAGTGAAAATGTATAAAAGAGAGAAGGCAGGAATAAATTCTTTTTAAAATATACCTGATTAAATACACAAGCAAGTAAGCAAACTGTTCAAAAGATAGTAGAACAATGTTAATATCAAACATGGTAGAATTTAAGCCAAAATTTTCTAAACCAAACAGAGACAAACAACCCTGGAAAAACAGACAATGGCTGACACTCAGCTAGATTCATTACCACATTAGTGTTCTCGGCTTCCATTGATTCTGGCTTATGTAGTCGTAAGTCTAGATAAGAAATGTGGCAGAGACTTACTGCAGTCTAAAGAGCCAGTCCTGAGCTTAGCATAGGACAGGCTAATGTTCAGAAATGGGTTTAGCAAATGAGCCATTTGTATCTGTCCAGCCTCAATCTTACAAGGTAAGCTCAACATAGAGTAACTCAACCATCTGATATGAGGACTATCACTTCCAGGAAAGAAAATAGAAACATTTACTTCTGTAATAAAAGATGGAATGCCTGAGTTTCTGAGATGTCACTAGAGCTCAGATCTGAGTTATTTCTATGGGCCAAGGTAGAACTGCAAACTAAATATAAACTTTTGCAAGGCAATTTAAAAGCCAAGTAGGCCAAAAGGGAGTGTGAGTGCATGTGTGTAGCATGCATCTGTGTGGTATGTGTGTGTGTGTGTGTTATGTGTTTGTGTGCATATTCTTGGGATTCATTGTTACCATAGGAAAATCCTGGGGCAACCATGTTAGCCTCTCCCAGAGACTGATGTAGAAATATTGTCTTTCCTTTTCTTTTCTCTTTTTTTTCTTCCTTCTTGTTCATGCCCGGTGAAGAACATTCTTGGTGTAATCAATTCAGGGATCCTGATAGCCATGCAAACAGTTGACTTTTGCAAGGGATATTTAATGACAAACTGGTTATCCTTTGTAAGGTAAGAAATTCAGAAATGGACAATTAAACTCCCTCAATTGGTAGTTGAGATACAATGAAAGTCATGCTGGGCTCTGGTGAGGTACTATTGCTGGTCACTCTTGACTCTCTTCCTGGTCATGCTAGCCTCTGACGAGGATGTTCTTCTTGGGTTTTAGGTGACTCTCACCTTATTATACCATATATGAGTGAAGAAGAGTCAGAAAGATTTCCAAGGTCTCTTTGATAAGGACATTGTATTGACATATAGAGGAACAGAATAGATAGAGCGGATTGCATCCAACAGAAATTTGTTTCCCATTATCCTGGAGACTGAACATTTTAAGGCCAAGACAATAGCACATTCATGTCTGGTAAGGGATGATCCTTGATTCACTGCTGGCTGGCAGTCTTCTCCACGATACAGGGGCTTTTTAGGATCCTTTTAACAAGAAATCTACTCAGGTGTTCTTGTCACGGCTCAAAGGTCTCATACATTCTAATATTATTATAATAGTGTTACTGGTCCCCTTAGTGTTGGGAACTCAGAAATATGAACAGGTAAAGCAAACCACAATCTTTCCTGGTAGCAGGCTAAGCTGAAAGCAGAAGAGATAGGAAGTGGAATGAGCTGCCTAGTCACCATCAGAGCAGGGAGAGGGAGGCTGGCTAACCCTGATAGCTTGATATTAGTTACATTTGTTCTTTTTACTGTAACAAATGTCCCAGATTATCAGCTTATACAAAACAAAGGTTTATTTTGGCTTATGGTTTCTGAGTCTTTAGTCTGTGTTTTTTTGGCTTTGCTGCTTGTGCATATGGTTGATATAGTACATTATGGCAGGAGCACAGGGCAGAAGAAACGACTTGCCTTGTTGCAGTGAGTAAGAGAGTGAGGCAGTAGGCAAGGAGGCCCAAATACCCTAAATGAACATTCGTTCCACAGCCTATTCTCTCCCATTAGGTCTTACCTTCCAAAAGTACCTTCACTCATTTCTCAGTGAGACCACTGGCTGAAGAACACACTTTTAACACATAGGCCTCTAGGAGGCAATCTAGATCCAAATTAAAATGGTATGCCTTACTGAAACTGAATAAAGTTTCACTCATTCTGCCTGCTAGGCAATCCTAGGTAGTAAGTACCCAAGGCTTCCTCTGGGCCTCTGATTTATTACTGAAAAGGTTCATGATGACTTTCCAGTTCATAACCACAAATTGTATGCCTGTACTATATGTGTTCTTACAGTGTCAGATACCACAATTTAGGTGTCTGCTGCCAATACATACTGTGTTTCATTCTCAAAAAGCAGCTGGAGGTGAGCCATTCACTCATGTGTTTGGAGCCCAGAAGCTACATTTACAAAGCTAGTACTAGAAAGCCAACTGTGGTTTACTGTGCTGTTTGCATTAAAAGATTTAAAGCTGCACATCTGAGAAGCAGGTAAAATGGTCTAAACAGAGAAAAAGGTGGCAAGGGTGCACTCCACACAGCTTCAGAGGTTAGGGTACAGGGGGTCCTTTTTACCTCTAAACAGAGTTTAAAAGTGATATAGACCTTTGAGGGTGGTGTTTCAGTTGAGAATCCTTCTTAGAAGTGGGCACAGGTCATTAGAGACAACCATATATTTCTAAGAAAAAGGAGGTTCCAACAGCAGATGACATGCCTTTCTTTCTGAGGCCGAGATCTCAAAACTTCAGAAGAAAAGGCATGAGAAGATATGGAAGCTGAGAGAAGTCTGAAAATTTATAAGCATTTGCCTAATCTTGGAGGTGACTGATTTCATCACCACCTTCATTACCATTATCCACTGTTAGATGATGAAATCCAGCTTAAATTATAGGATTAGGCTGGTTCTTTTCAACTAGGTGAGCCCAAACTGTGACCATTAATTGGCAAAGAGAAATGGCAGGGAGGAAACACTAATGTTAATGCTCACAGGCTTCCACAGAGGCTCTGCCTTGCACACACTGGTTGAAGCAGAGAGATGTATAGCACACTCTGCATTGGGCAGGAACAAAGACCTTCCCCAGGCCACATCAAGGGGGCTTCTGGTAGTAATAAGAAGATGGTTTGTCCATAAGCTTCAGGAATGAAGAGACACACACACTTATGCACTGCCAGGGCCACATGAGGGTTTATTTAAGAGAATTCCCAGGCAGGTACAGAGACAAAAGCAGGACAGAAGGAGATAAGAAGAGAGAGACCAAAACTGTGGTGTTCCTTTTTAAGAGAAGGTGTGTGCACAGGTTTATGCAGCCATACCCAGGGGCGTGCCTTCGAACGAAGTACAGCCCATCGGAGCCATGTTGATTCAACCACATAGAGTGCCAGGAATACTTACATCTCACCATTTTGCTTATTATAAAAGGAAAACCAGGTTTATGTTGGGGGGGGGCAGGCGGACAATGATCTGGGACGTCGGATCTCAAGGCTACTTCAAGTTCTTAAGGGTGAAGTTTGTCTTTTCAGGGAACTGTATTTTTGATGGTTGGTCTGTTGGATTCTGAGGGTCATTTTCTGCAGTCTGGATGAACCTAAGCCATGGAATAATAAACTTTGATTTTCTGGAGCTTGAAAAGAAAATTATGAGTTAGTAAGATAACTTTGAGAAGTGATAATATAGTGAGTGTACTCTGCTAGGTCTGGAGATGGAAAAAGGTTAGAATGGTTTTTGGTTCTTTTCTTTTGGTCCTCGGAGGTAGGGGTGGGAAATGGTCTGTTTTACCTGTATTAACTCTGAAATGGTTCTTGGGTTTTGTTTTCATTTTCTAGAAGCCGCAGCTGGAGGGTTAGTCTGCGAGGGAAGTGGGGAGGGGCGAGCTGAAATACCTTGGAGCCTTTTGTGGGTTTTTATCTTAGAAGCAGGCTGGAATGGAAAACTCGGGGGGGGGGGTGTTAGAGAAATGTTTTATATTTGGTGGTCCACCTGGGAGACTGGAAGACTGGAACTGACAGGTTTAAGCAGATATCAAAGTGAATGGAGGCGGCTAGAGCAGTTGGCAGCATCTGAATTCAGGCGAAATGTGACTAAAAGTTAAAAATCTCTTTTTATCAGGGGTATGGGGCAGGTTTGCTTGACCAAAAATGAGTGAGTGATAGGGACAACTTTGAAAACATAATTAGGTGGCAGTGTCTGATTAGGTTGAAATTATTTGCTTTTTATACTGACAATGGAGAGACTAGAAAGAGAGGTGAGACCCCAAAGCTCCTGCGTGCAGGACTGAGTATGTGGCTTTCAGTGCCCATGAGGAGATGGACTGTCCTGATATTATTATGACTACTCAAGGCTCTCTCTTTGCAATGAGGGTGGTCAGATTAGGGAAGCCTTGGCAGCACCAATTACCCACGGTCAGACCTTAGATCAGTTGGGAGTGATCTCTGTGTAATGTCTCCTTGCCATGTGAGGCTGGGGACACTCACTTAGACCTTGATGGTGTCCTGAACAAGGCCTGAACTTGCCTTTGTGAGGCTAGGCAAGAGCAAGACAGTAGCTACCCAGACAGTTTTTGCCAGCAGGTGGTATTTCTCCTGTGAAACACTTTAAAAGCCAACTTTTGCCTGAGGAGTCTGCCTGAGGTCTCCTCTCAAGGTCTAAGTTTTAGCTCCAACGTCAGGGTAAATAAAATAGATCATACACTCAGGAATCTAGTATACTGTGAGAGTATATTTAAATGTGAGGCATTTAGAAACCCGATGAATTTTATCTGCATGAGTTTTGCCTGTTTTTAAACTTGCCTTTACTCTATAACCTAATTTTTATTTATCTGAGAAAGTTTTGACAGAGGAAACAAGGTGCAAACTTTTATTATCTTATTTATGGCAGTCGCTTTTTGTAGAGGGAAAACTGGATTCGTGTGGCTAGAAACAGAAGAACAGAAAGTCAGAAGGGAAAGTTTAGAGTTGAGATATGAAAAGAAATAGGAAAACTCTTAAGAATAGAGAGCTGGAAGAGGTTTAGAGCTGAGGTATAAAAAAAGAGAAAAAGAGAGGAGAAACCCTTTCTATCTACCCATGTACTTGCCAAAGTTAGCTCCCGTGAAATATCTGGGTTGGTGAGCCATTAGGCAGTTATTCTGAGTAATCTAAGGGGTAGTTAGGCCATTTTTTTTGTGTAAAAAACAGATAAGCTTGGTGGTATCTAGATAAGGCAAAAGACGAAATAGTTTTAATGTCTCCACCACATACCGTAAGGGTGAAGATGGAGGTATGCTTTCTGGCTTATTTCCTGTTTTCGAGACCTAAGAGGGGATATGGAAGTCAGTAAGCCTCTGTTGTCACTCAGCAAACCAATTCCGCAGGGAAGTGGGCCCACGCTGAACTCGATCGTCAACTGTCAGTGTGGCCCACTTAGGCAATGCTCCAAATTACACAAATCCCTGAGTTCTTATCAGAACAAAGAGAGAGGGCCCGTCAACCTCAGTATCTTGTGCCCATGACCTCCGAGCGTCCCCAGTGGAAAAACATGCACGGGAGACGCTAGTGCAAGTCCCTGTGGGTCAAGTCTATGGACAGAACATAATACTGGGAAAAGCCAGGAGTGCATGTTTGTCTGGGGGGAGGGCACTTACCAATCAAATCTGCTGGTGTTTGAATATCGCAGGGGTTAGGCAGGTAGAAGGTGGCCTTGCAGTGAATTTCAGATGAGGTTCTTCTACTTATGTGCACCTAAACTCAGGAGAGAGCCTGTCCTGTCTGAGTCAGCACCAATGTTGGTTTTGCACGTGAGAAGAGACACACACACTCGTGCACTGCCAAAGCCACATGAGGGTTTATTTAAGAGAATTCCCAAGCGGGTACAGAAACAAAAGCAGGACAGAGGAGATAAGAAGAGAGACCAAAACTGTGGTGTCTCTTTTTAAGAGAAGGGATGTGCAGGGGTTTATGCAGCCATACCCAGGGGCATGCCTGTGTATGAGGTGCATCCCATTAGAGCCATGTTGACTTAATCACATAGAGTGTCAAAAATACAATGACCATGTGTGAACACATGTGAGTTTACCTATATATATGCACATATCTGTTTATGTGTGCTCAATTGCATGTGGGTGGTGTGCATGCATGTGGGAGCACTTCAATGTTTAAGTCTCAACCTCTGACTTTTGGGGTAGTTTTCCTTCCCCTAGATGTACCCCACATGTTCTACAATAAGGTCATCTGGGTGAGAGACACATACAAACGTGCAGTGCCAGATCATGTTTGATGATAGGATTCTGGAACTTCTGCTGCTTCTGCCACAATCAGCCAAGATTAGGCAGGCCCTGGCCAACGACTGCCAGCTTTGATTTTTTTTCTGTTCACATCACCACTCAGGATCAATAGGAGCAAGCTGAGCCCATTGGATAGGAAGGCCTGCTTCTTGCCATCTGCCTCCAGAGTCATCATGCCAGCAGCCTCCAACTGGCTTCCCTGGACAGGAACTTCCTGTGCTCCACTCTGCAGCACCCCCACTTCCCCTACTCTGCCGAGCAAGAGCGCTGGTGGCTGGTGGAAGTTCTAGCCGTTCATGCTGTTGTTGTTCCATTGGTCTTTGTTTGCTTCTCTCACAGTGAACTCCAGCTGACAGAGGACACAGGACAGAGGACAGGAGTAAGCCAGCATGTTCTTCCTCTCATTACTTTTCAACTTGTTCTTTTGATTTGGGGGAAATTAAGATCTTATCTTGAGGTTCCTAGTCTTTTTAAAAAAAGAATTTTTAATGGGCTTGAATGGGCATTCAAGGACAATTTTATTAGAATTGAAAAGAATAATACTCCAGAGTTGGTAAGCTGCAAATCTTAGCAGCTTCCCAATGGAAAATGATGGATAGAAGAAAAAAAAAAAGTTCAGTTGAGTTAAGCCAACATGGAGGTCAGCCATATGGTGAGGAGGGGTGCTTTAGAGAAGAAGTCAAGACATTCAAAGTACCAGAAGAGGCAAGTAGGCTCTGGTCAGCATAGAAAAAAGAAAAACAAACAAACAAAACAGAAGAAGGGGGGGGAGAGGGAGAGAGGGGGAGGAAGAAGAAAAGGAGGGAGGAGGATTAACAGCAGGAGGAGGAAGAGGAGAAAGTAGAAAAGTTGAGCCTGGGCAGACCCAGCTAAATGTCTTGACTATAGAGGCTGTACTATGGGGTGAAAAGAGAATTATGGGAAGGAAAAGTACATAATCTCATTAAATGGGATAATTATTCTTCCTATCTCTTTAGCATGGTTTAAGGAGATCTGCCTTCTTAGGAGTGGTCCTGCTTTCCTGAGGAGTGGTCCCTTAGTCAGGTTAAAAACCTGACTTCAAGTGGGTTAAGTCTTAATGGAGAAGACAATGACACACCTCCACCCAGCTTTTATTCTTAATTTTAAAACTGTGGTGATATGATACATACTTAATAAAACCTGGAATATCACAAGGTCAACCCACAGTCAAACTAGGCAGACGTAGCTCCAGGAGTTCCAGGGATAGCAGAGCAGTGGTAACTCACATAGCTCCAGGAGTTCTGGATCTTCGTGAGTACAAGGCCAAAAAGCTGGGCTTCAATCACATACACCTTTAATCCCAGCATGGGGTAAACTAGGCATGGTGACCTACACCCTTAATCCCATAACTCCAGAGACAGAGATCTTTCTGTGATTTCAAGGCTGGCTACCAAATAGAGTAGCTCTCATGCCTTTAATCTTAACCTGAATGGGATAGAGCTGAAGGGAGAAAGAAGGTATTTAAGACAGTCTTAGGAAAACAGCAGCAATTAGAAGTGACCAGGAGCAAAACTGAGGAAGCAGGAAGATAGCTGGGTGAGATTATCTGGTGTTTCACTCTGTAAGATTTCAGCCTTTCCCCAATATCTGTCTCTGAGTTTCTTTCATTACAACCAGAATTTGTGCAACATAAAACTTTTGTTTTGAGATGTCTTGTGGCAAGATGTTTGGCTACCAAAATATCTAGGAAGCAATTTGTCTAATAAGCAGTCCCACTCAGTGGTTCAACAATTTTTAATAACTTGGTTGCAATATAGAACAACCTTGCAAATTAATATCTGTATTTTTTATTAATATGTTAGGATGAATTGTAACATTTTATGCTATTTTCATCCAAGTACACACGCTAAATCATTAACATTGAGAAAAGAAATACATCACTTCCACCAACTTTTGAAAGACTAACACTGTTGGGAAGGCTGGGATAGAATGGATGATATTCCACACTTAATGGACTCAGAACCACAAAGACCTCAGTCATGACCCCAAAACCCTCATGGATTTAAACATGTGCATATTTCTTTCTCTGCAGAACTGATTCTTCTCCTGTAAATGCATTTATAAAGTATGACCCATGGTCTGACACTTGTGAGGAGTAAATAGTTGATAATATTTGTGCTTTTGCTTCTTTTGCTGTAGGAAAACATCACCACAAGGTAACTTATAGAAGGAGGTGCTTATTGGGCTTCCTATTCCAGAGGGATAATAGTCTGTCAGGTCAGGGAAGAGAGGCAATAAGCAACAGGGTTGGTGGGCTGCAGCAACATCTTGAACTAAAAGCAGGAATCAGAGAAAGTTTCCTGGAAATGGCACAAGGCTTTAAACTCTCAAAGCCTGCACCTAGTGACATACTTCCTCTAAAAAGGCCACTTCCTACACCTCCCCCACCACTAACTATGCAGCAACTGTTCAAATGCTTGAGTCCATGAGAACTTTCTCATCCAAATGACCACAACGTAACACTTTCTGTTGGGACAGTCTATATTAAGCACTTCTAGTGTTACTTACTGTCATTTCTTGTAGCAAGAGTCTAGAAAATAAATTCTTTTTCTTTTTTTGTCCCCTGTGAGGACCTTAGTATATTTTTAATGAAATCTTTCAACTGGGTGGGTAATTACCACCACGTTCTGGCAGACACATGTCTTATTCAATGATAGTCATAGCTAAACAGATCTTCACAATGATAACTACCCAGAGTTTGATCAAATCTTTGGGCACCATGGTCTTGGTAAGTTGACACATCAAGCCAGCCATTACAACATCCAAATACCTGGAATAATTAGAAGAATAAGATAATAACACATTAAGATAGCTTGGGTTTGCCTTTTGAATTTATTTTGCTATTGTGTGTGCATGTATGTATGGTGAGAATATGGGTATCCATATGTATGGTGGTTTGAAGGAAAAAGGGTGACGCTATTAGAAGGTGTGGCTTTGTTGGAGTAGGTGTGGAGGAAGTGTGTCACTGTGGAGGTAGCTTTTGAGGTCTCATATATGCTCAAGCCATGATATAGAGATTGTGACAACACACAGAATACCTGCACAGTTCCAAACCAGACAAAAAATCATAGCATGAAGAGGGAAAAGTGGACACCAAGACCCATCTCTAATCAAGAATATGTTTGTGATTGATATCTGATGAGAAGGGAAAGATAGTTTTCTTCAATGGAGTGCCACAGGGTATAGCAACCATAGTCTAAGGGAAGCCCCATGTCCAGAAGCAGTTGGCCAACATAAAATGGACTTCATATGTCTTGTTCACTTTTTATTTTGTTTTGCTTGTGTCTTTTTAGCATTTTGTTTTGAAGGAATGAGAGAAAGAAAGAACATGGAGCTGGGTAGGTAAGGAGGTGGGGAGATCTGGGAGGAGTTGGAAAGAGAAGTAAATGATCAATATATAGTATAAAACTATTTAATTGAAAAAGATTATAATAATTGACATAACTGACAAACATCACAGAATTAAGTAAACTCTAGGATTTGTGGACCCTAAGGTTATGCACATAGGTCATCACTTAGTATGAGTTTATAAAAAAATCTTATATTAGTTCAAGTATCAGCATTATATACATTACTACTAATAACTGACAATAAAATTTTCTCAAATTTTTAATGTCATACTAGCTATTAAAATTATTATCATTATTCTATGTTATAAATACATTATTTCATGTTTTGAAGAAAAGTTGTTTGTAAAGAAAATACATTAATATAGAATTAAATACAGTTGAGAATTCAAACATAGAATTTTAAGTGTGGTAAAACAAACATGAAACCTATTATTTTTTACCACCAATTTTGTCTTTCCATATTAATAAGTTTTTATTCCCCATGTTTTATATGGAGGCAAGCTCTTACTGTGTCCAGGCTGGCCTCCAACTTGTTATGTAGCCCAGGCTGAGCTTGAACTACTCTAATCTCTCAAATGTTATAAAGTCAACAAACCCCACTCTTACATTTGTGAGTGATGGCCTATGACCTAAGCAACTGTTATCCTGGGAAACTCATATGTGCTCCCTTTGAAAGATATCATCCTGAGTGAGTTTATTAACAGTTTGTACTCTCTCCTCCAGGTTTCTAACTTCTTCCTACCTACTGTTAATATTAAATATGGCATGGAGGAGGGGTTATAATATTTGTCTACTGTCAATCAATCAATATATCTATCATCTATCTAATTATCTAACTATCACTTGTCTCTATGCACATACACGCACATATACACACACATGCATACATACAGAGAAAAAGAGATAAGGGGGAATTGCAGCAAGAAAGGGATATGCACATATACATACATGCAGAAGACTACAGGCTGAGCTTCATCTATGCAGCTATGGGGAAGCCCTTATCCATCTTGGATAAAAGCTTTCTAGGTGGGGCCTGTTGTGGGAGAAGAGCCCACACTCCTCTAAGTAACCTGTCCCCTTTGCTCTGTAATCATTGGGACCTTAAAATAAAACACAAATACTGCTTACATTTCTCCTGGGAAAGGAATTTTAGAAATATTTGCACAGTCAGAAGGATATAACAAAACTAAAGAACACTGGTGTCCCTAATGTGGAGAATTAGACAAGCAGAGGATGTGAAGTTATAGGTGGAGGGTATCTGCAGAGGAGATTTTGATATGGTAGTTTGTCTCTGTGGAATTTAAGGAGATAGTAGCCATGACTCTGACCTTTGATACAGAGAAAAGAATAATTCATGATTCAGGACAACATAGAAGTCTGGGCAAGAGGCCATGGTAATCAGAGAATGTTCATTATTGAAATTATTGGACTTGGGAGAAAGCTTTAGACAAGCAATGGAAAATCTCTTAAAGCTTGGCTTGTGACATGGAATACAGAGGCATATGTGAGCAGTCTGAGTGCTGTATAAACTGTAATATACATACACGTCTGTCCATTTGTGAGACACAACTCTATAACCTGAGGTAGTACATAGGGAATCAGTTCCTAATAGGGTGGCTCATACAAACCACTGGAGATACTAGATCATCAGCAGTGGAATCCTATGGATGTCGGGGGTGGAGACAACAAAGGAGAACAGTTTACTGAGTGAACTAGCTATGAGGGAAGCTTTGTATGATGGCCTGCTCATAGAACTTGATGGGAAAGTGCTTCACAGGACTTAAGGAAGAACTGGATCCAACTAGGACCTCAAGACAGACATGAGCCTTAGCAGATGTTCTGACCCCTTTCTTGAGGCAGGATCTGTATGAAGTAGAAGACTTTGGAGGATTTAAGTGACTTTGACCAGCATGGAAAGAATGTCTTTTAAGTGAGAGAGCAATAAGAGATAATTGAAAAGCAAAGCAGAGAAAGAGGTCTGTCTGGGTTACTTGAGGGCAAATGTGACAAGATTTGTGTTGAGCTTGAGTTCCTAAGGAAAAGATTGACAGCTCAGTTCTGTGCTCATTAACTTCTGGGAGGCTTCAAAGCTCAGTAGCAGTCCAAAGAAGGCCTCTGCAATAAAGCAATATAGGTGCAGAAGATCAAGCCTGTCTGACAGTTATCCATCCAGACTAAGCAGGGCATCTTTCTCTTCAGCAAATATATGCTAATGGTGGTAAAAGTTGGTCTATCCAGGACCTTGTCCAGAAGAAAGGTGTGGTGGAGAGAAAGGCTGCAGCTGCAGCTAGAGCCACAGTGCTCTCCCAAAATCTCTCCAGCCCAGTGAACCAGCCTCGGCCCCAGGTACAGCCGAAGAGAGCAGGACCTCATTTACCATTAGCTCTGAGCATGGCTGTGCAGCAATGCCCACCTCACCATGATCACCAGGGGTAGGAAAATGCAGGCTCCATGGAATTGATCCAGGGTATTGAGTGGAATGACTCAGAGAGAAAACTAAGGGCTGTGAAAAGCCAAGTTAGTCCCTTCCTTCTATGCTCCTGTACCCAGCATCAATCTGTGGAGGAACCAACTGATACAAGCAGATACAATCTTCTGCTCTGTTAGTCCTTGCTTTTGTTTAACTTCAGTATCTCCTCAGTTGCAGACAGAAATTTTCTGTCCTGCTTTCAGACTCCCAAATAACAATGCAGAGACTTATTATTAATTAAAAATGTTGGGTCAGTAGCTTATGCTTGTTACCAACTAGCTTCTACAATTTAAATTAACTCATATTTCTTATCTACCTGCTATCACATGGCAGTACCTTTTTCACCAAGGCATGTTTACATGCTTCCTGGGTCTGGCTGGTAACTCCACTCTACTTCTTCCCAGAGTTCTCTAAGTCTGGCTTTCCTACTTAACCTTTTTCTGCCTAGCAATTGGCCACTTGACTCTATATGAAAGCAAAACATGTTCACATTATACAAAAAGATTATTTCACAGAACTCAGTTGTGACTTTTTGTGATCATCTGACACTTGTTTGGATTAGATGACCCAGACTTTTAAAGTACTTTGCTATGATTATTTTCATAGTTCCACTATTCATTATAAGTGGTGATTTGGGACTTTGCATCACTGTTCTGCCCAGCCACTATATAGAGGTTTTATTACATATGGGCAGCATAACACTAACTCTTGACTGTGTTTTCAGATTTGGTAATTCACCTGAGGAACCAGCATGAAGCTGTACCAGGCCTCTGAATGTGGGTGACAGTTGTGTGGCTTGGGCAATTTGAGGGTCCTCTCTCAGTGGGACCAGGATTTATCCCTAGTGAATAAACTGGCTTTTGAGCCCACTCCCTATAGTGAGATACCTTGCTCAGCCTTGATACAGTGGGGAGGGGATGGGTCCTGCCGCAACTTAGTATGCCAGAATTTGTTGACTCGCCACAGAAGATCTTATCCTTTCTGAGGAGTGGGGGTGGTGGGCATAGGAAGAAGCTCAGAGGTGAATGGGAGGAGGAAAAGAAAAGGGAACTGTCACTGGTATGTAAAATAACAATAAAAAACCTTTTAAATAAAAAAGTGAAAAAAACCAATAAAGATACATGAAGTGTGCCTGAGGAAGCAAATATTGTTGGAATTAGTTCACAAAAGATATAAAACTTAAATGTTGCTGTGGAATTCATGAGATCTTTATGGTTGCATAAGAAAAATGATACCCACCAAAATTTTTGGGAAAAGTTTCCAATAACTTGTGTCTGTGAGTGTTCAAGAGTATTCAAAGGTAAAAACTGATACTCCTGGAAGCCATGAGGTAGCTAATTAGGAAACATAGCATTTGGAATGGATTACCTCCCTAGGAGTTCTTGGCCACAGAGGCTACTGCCATAGTTGCTTGGTTTCTTTCTAGAACTGAAATGTAGGACTTTATTACTGAGGAGGTCGCACACTGCTGCTTGCTGGACTTGGGGAAGCAAAACTAGGACTGAGGCAAAAGTTTCTCCACGCAAGCTAGCTCCTGTGGCCCGGAAGACTACTAGGGCCTTTTGGGGATAATTAAGTCTCAAGGTTCTGCTCAGCTGTGGCTCCTACATGTTTCCTTATACATATGCCAGACAAAATGTGTAGTGGCTGTGGTGCTTGTGGATAGAACCAACTTTCTGATGGGTCTTAATGACTACTTCACAGAAAGAAATTCACAACTAGTACTAGAAACCTAGACAAGAACCCACAACTAGGAAAACCGTGGGCTCCAAAGGAGAAGCAACTGCTAGATAAGGCTTTCCAAATATGGTCAGTTGAGAGTTTTGTGCTCCTTCTCCTGTACATAAACTCAATAAACTCATTAGTTACCCAGAGTAAACTTTGGTGGAATCATCTGTTGGTTGGTCACTGGGACTTCAGGAGAAGAAGAAGTAGATGTTGATTAAATCTCCCTTTGGGAGGAATTTGAGCCATGCCATTTTATTTATTTATTTATTTGTTTACTTTATTTTGCCATATTTTGAACTAAATCTAGTGACCTCCTTCCATCTATACTAGGCAAGTATACTACCACTGAAATGCAGACCTGACCTTCTTTTGAGACATAATCTGGCTAAATTACTAAGGCTGGCTTTGAACTCACAATCCTCTTACCTTGGCTTGGATTCTAGGCAAGCATCTCAGTGGTATTTCATTTGTTCTTTTTTAAAATAGCTACAATTCAGGGGCATTAGTGCATCTTTTTTTTTGTTTTGTTTTGTTTTGTTTTTTATTTTATTTTTTTTTACTTTTTTTTGGATAGCCACCATCTTCATCTCTAGAACCTCTTATCCTGGCAAACTAAAATTCTGGCCCACTAAACATTTACTCTTCATTCCCCTCCCACGTCCTAGCTGTCTCTATAAATCAGACCATTCTGGCAGCTACCCCATCCCAGTGGACTAAAGTGGGATTTGCCCATAGGAAAGCACTTTTCTTCACTCATGATAGTCTCAGTGATCACATGTTGCAGCACAGTACATATCAGAATTTTCCTCTTTTTATATTGAGTAATATTCGACTATACATGTGCTACCAAATCATATTTATTCATTAGTTATTGCTTTGGCTGTATCTACGGTTGACATGATGTTATTTTATGTTGAATGATACTATTTTAACATAGATCTTTTTTATTTTCTGCTTTCTCCTTTTTTATGTAGATATTCAGAAGTTGAATTGCTGAATTATTCTATTTTTAATGTGTGAAAAAAAATCTGTGGTGGTTTAAAAGAGAATGATCCTCATAGGCCTTTGTATTTGAATACTTCGTCCTTGCTGGTGGAACTGTTAAGGAAACATTAGAACACTTAGCCTTGCAGGAGGAGGTGTGTCACTGGAGCAGGCTCTAAGGACTCACTCCACTCTGCTCCTCTCTGTCTCAGTCTTGTGTAGCCTTGCAGGAGGAGGTGTGTCACTGGAGCAGGCTCTAAGGACTCACTCCATTCTGCTCCTCTCTGTCTCAAGCTGTGAGCTCGCCACCACTGCCCTAGCGCCATGCCTGTCTGCCAGCTACTATGTTCCCCAAACACAGTGGTCATTGATTCTAATTATCTGAAACATTAAGTACAAAATAGAGTCCTTTTTTTTTAATAAGTTGCCTTGGTCATTGTAAGGATTCCTGACATTCCACATAGCTAAGCTCCTGGCTCAGGTGGGATGCACCTTGCACAGAGGCACACCCCTGGGAGTGGCTATGTAAACCCTGCAGCACTGAGTACAGAAGCACCTCCCTGGACCTGGAAACACCTCCCTGGACCCATGAAGCATACCCATGCACACCTCTTCCCTTAACAGCAGCTGTGAGCATGTGCTCAGTCTTTTTCTTCTCTGTCACTTATCTTCTGTCTCGCTCTTCTGCCTCTTCACCTACCTGGGACTCTTCTCTTAAATAAACTCTAGTGTGTGGCCTTGTTAGTGTGTACTTGCTCTCACATGCAGAACTAACATTGGTGCCATGACTCAGATAGGTTCCCTCTTGAGCATAAAAGCTAGGAAAACCTGATCTCGAGGTTCACTGCAAGGCCGCACAGCTTTTGTCTGTCCAGTGCCGCAATATTTGAACACCAGCAGATTTAATTGGTAAGTGCTTTCCCATCTCCAGACATGCATGCATTCCCGGCTTTTTCCCATTACTACAAAACGTCCAGGGACATGGTCCCATGAGAGGATTTACACTGGCACCTTCCAGTGGCACCACGGAGCGGTTGCAGGTGCGTGGTTTTGAAAAGCTGACGGGTTTTTTGTTATTGTTTTGCATTGTGTATGTTCCTAGCACTTCCTCTTTGGGCTGATGAGCACTCAGAGACACATGTGCGGGTGGGTTGGGACATGTCAGACAGAGAGTTGACGGACCTTTTAGCATAGATCCGATTCCCTGCGGACCGGACCCAGCGGTGCTTTGGTGACAATCAAGCAGCTGGGAACGCACTTCCCTTAGATTTCAACAATGGGAAATAATGCCAGCCAGCTAGCCAGCAGCTCCATCTTAACCCTTAAGGTTCGGGGTAGAGGCGTTAAAACCATTTAGCCTTTATCTAGATACTACCAAGCTTATCTAGTTTTTACAAAATGACTTAATTACTCCTTAGATTACTCAAAATAGCCGCCCAATGGCTCACCAACCCCGATATTTTACGGGGCTCACTTTTGCAAGTGATGGGCAGATAGAGTTTCTCCTGTCTTTTCTCTTTTTTCATCAGCTCTAAACTCCTATTTCTTTTCATATCTCAACGCTAAACTTTCTTTTCTAGCTTTCTGTTCTTCTCTTTCTGGTCACATGAATCCAGTTTTCCCTCTACAAAAAGCAGCTGCCATAAATAAGATAATAAAAGCTTGCATTTTTTTTCAGATAAAATCAAATTAGGCTATAGACTACAGGTGAGTGTAAAAATAGGCACAGCTCATACTAGATCCCTGAGTGTGTGATCTGTTTTTTAACGTGACATTGGAGCTAAAACTTAGACCTTGAGAAGAGACCTCAGGCAGACTCCAGTCAAAAGTTGGCTTTCAAGATATATCACGGGAGAGATGCTGCCTGCTGACAAAAGCTGTCTGGTCAGCTACTGCCTTGCTCTTGCTTAGCCTCATAGAGGCAAACTCAGGCCTTGTCTAAGACTCCATCAAGGAAATGCTGGTCTAAGTGGATGTCTTCTAACCCCGAACGGCAAAGAGACATTACACAAAGATCACTCCCAACTAAGGTCTGACCATGGGCAGTTAATGCAGCCAAGGCTTCCCTAAGCTGACCACCCTCATTGCAAAGAGGGGGCCTTGAGTAGTCTTCTCCCTGTGGATACTAAAGGCCATATACTCTCAGTCTTGCAGGCAAAAACTTTGGGATCTCACTTCTCTTTCTAGCCTCTCCACTGTCAAAATAAAAAACAAATAACATTTCGCCTAAATTCAGACTGCCAACTGCTCTAGCCACCTCTATTCACTTTGCTTCAATCTGTCAGTTCCAGTCTTCCAGTCTCCCGGGTGGACCATCAAAGATAAATCATTTCTCTAAAATTCCCTGTCTTGGGGGCTGGAGAGATGGCTCAGAGGTTAAGAGCACTGACTGTTCTTCCAGAGGACCTGAGTTCAATTCCCAGCAAAACCACATGGTGGCTTATAACCATCTACAGTGAGATCTGGTACCCTCTTCTGTAAACTATGTGCATAATAAATAAACAAATATTTAAAAAAAAAATTCCCCGTCTTGGAGTTTTCTATTCCAGCCTGCTTCTAAGATGAAGTTCAACAAACAGCTCCAAGGTATTTTGGCTCAACCCTCCTCACTTCCACAGCTGCTGCTTCAAGAGCCATTTTCAAAGTCAATACAGGTAAATCAAATACCCCCCAAGACCAAAAGAAACAAAGTCAATGCAGGTAAAACAAACCATTTCCTATCCCCTCTCAAAAACCTTTTTCTATCTCCAGAAGTAGCAGAGTATACCACTCACTATATTATCACTTCCCAAAGTTATCTCACTAACTCATGATTTTTTCTAAGCTCTAGAAAACACGGCCCTGTGACTCATCCTTGATCTACAAGCAAGATAAACTACATCTCCAAATCCAGCAGACATCGCCCCTGTGTCAGCAGGAAGCAGTCAGACAGAGACTGCAACAATCCCACTCCCATAAACCTGGTTTTCTTTTTATAATAAACAAAACAGTGATATGTAAGGATTCCTGGCATTTCATGTAGCTGAGTCCCAAGGCTCAGGTGGGATGCACCTTGCATGGAGGCACGCCCCTGGGCGTGGCTACGTAAACCCTGCAGCACTGCATATGGAAGCACCTCCCTGGACCCATGAAGCATACCTGTGCACGCCCCTTCTCTTAAAAGCGACTGTGAGCATGTGCTCTGGCCCTTTTTCTTCTCTGTCCCCTGACTTCTCTGTTTCTTTACCCGCCTGGGACTCTTCTCTTAAATAAACTCTAGTGTGGGACCTTGTTGGTGTGTACTTGCTCTCACGTGTGGAACTAACAGTCATAATTTATTATCAAAGCAATATAAAAGTAACCAAGACATTGTCATAGTGGATTTTTTTGCAGCAACAGTAGCATATTAAAACAACAGTAGCGGCTGACGCGCGGGCTCCATCCGAGGCCCGATTCCGCGCCCGCCATGGCCGACAAAATGGATATGTCTTTGGACGACATCATTAAGCTGAACTGGAGCCAAGGAGGCGGTCGTGGAGGAGGCCGGGGTCGCGGCAGAGTAGGTTCCCAGGGCGACCGTGGCGGTGCAGTGCAAGCCGCTGCCAGGGTGAATCCAGGCGGCGGGCCTATGAGGAACCGGCCCGCCATCTCCCGCGGCGCGGCAGGCTGCGGCGGCAGGAACCGGCCGGCACCGTACAGCAGGCCAAAACAACTTCCAGACAAGGGCAGCACGACCTATTGGACAGCGGCTTCGGGGGTGGAGCCGGCGTGGAGACGGGAGGGAAATTGTTGGTGTCAAACCTTGACTTCGGAGTGTCAGATGCTGATATCCAGGAACTCTTTGCTGAATTTGGAACATTGAAAAAAGCAGCTGTGCACTACAATCGCTCTGGACGAAGTTTAGGGACAGCAGATGTGCACTTTGAGCGAAAGGCTGATGCCCTGAAAGCTATGAAACAATATAATGGTGTCCCTTTGGATGGCCACCCTACGAACATCCAGCTCGTCACATCACAGATTGATACACAAAGAAGACCTATACAAAGCATTAACAGAGGTGGCATGACAAGAAACCGTGGTTCTGGGAGTTTTGGTGGTGGTGGTACCCGGAGAGGGACCCGTGGAGGCAGCAGGGGAAGAGGTAGAGGTACCGGCAGGAACTCAAAGCAGCAACTTTCTGCGGAGGAGCTGGATGCACAGCTGGATGCTTATAATGCAAGGATGGACACCAGTTAAACAGCCGAGCAAATTCACAGAAGTAACAGGACCCAGAAGCCTCGTCCGTGATCCCTAGAGGGAAGGTTGGCAACTGGACTGTGCAGATAATGGTGGATTTGTTTTTTGTTTCTCCTTTTTTCCTGTTTTAAAATACGATCTAAAAAGTCGTGTAAAGGCTTTTTTTCTTTTTCTTTCTTTCTTTTTTTTCTTTTTTTTTTTTAAATTCTGAAACAGACCTGTTTTGTACTGAGTTATTTTTGGGATAAATTTTACTGGTTGCTGTTGTGGAGAAGGTGGCATTTTCACCTTTGCCATAATAAAATAGAATTGTGTGAAAAAACAAACAAACAAAAAAACAAAAACAACAGTAGCCACCAAGAGAATGCAAGTTTCCAGTTCTTTCTTAGCCCCATCCACACTATTCTATTTTTTGAAAATAATGTTTTGTAGTATTTAAAAGTTTTATATATTTATATAATATACTGATCATATTCTATACCATTGCCTCCTTCCAACTTCCCCCACTTTCTCCCATTTCCTTCCCAGATTCACGTCCTCTTTTTAATTTATTTTCTGGTTATTAATAACCTTGGCTCCAAATTAGTTTAGCCTATATGCATATGAGTATGTTGCAACTCACTGTGACATAAGCAGTCTACAAGCATCCCAAAGGAGAACAACTTTCCCTCAGGAGCAATCAAATACCAGTTGCTTGTCTACTATGGGTGGGGCCTCATGTATCTTTTCTTGAGGATCCATCCTAGGATTTTGGCTGAATTGTTATTATATAAGTAACCATAGCTGCTGTGAGCTTTTATGTGCCATGTCTAGAAAGCATATAGCTTTCCTTCCCATTCACATGTTATTTACATTATTATAGCCTCCTTTCCTCAGTGCTTCTAGAGCCTTGGATGGGAGGTTGATGTAGATGACCCATATACAATCAAGCACTCAAGTTACTTATATTTATCACTTTGATCAGTGTTGAGTCTCTGCATTAACTACTATCCACTGTAAAATGAGGCTTCTGTGACCAAAATTGTTAGCAACACAAATCTACAGGAAAAAGGACAAATATTTAACAAGCAGTGTGATAATATAACCACTTGCAAAACAATGGTATGGTCTTCACTGAAGCTTATGATTCCCCCAGTCATTGACTCTGGCCAGGTTTGTGGTACAAGGGATGAAATCTTTCCAGTAGAGCAGGCTTTAAATTCAATAAATAAGTACTTGATTACCCCCATAACCAACATATCACTATCACACCATTGAATATATCTTACCTACCTAGCATATCAGTATTGTAATGTGTTGAGTCCCACAATAAATAATACTACTGGTCTTCTTTCTTTTATAGAAGCCTGCATTGTATCTTCCGGTACTATGTAAGTCAGCCAATAGGGAGTTTCTTGGTCAGGTTGAGGTTGGTATCTCTATATCCTGTATCCAAAGAGATTGATGTCTTTAGCAATAAGGTTCTACCATCTAGTTATGGCAGGCAATCAAACACAATGACAATAGCTTTGTTATTTTATAGTCCTTGACCAATAACTTGGAGGGAAATATCCTACTCCTGGAACCATTTTTATTTTGTAACCATCTTAGTTACTTTTTTTTATTGCTGTGAAGATATACCATAATCATTGAAGCTTATAGAATAAAAAGCTTATTGGAGCTTACAGTTTTAGGGGGTAAGTCCAGATGGTAATAGGAAGCATGGCAGCAAGCAGGCAGGGATGGTACTGGAACAGTAGCTGGAAGCTCACATCTTCATCTATAAACATAAATAGAAAGAGCTAACTGGAAATAGAATGAGATTTTTAAAACATCAAGGCCCACCCACTAATCTGGTTTTCCCTGCCAATTTTTCCCAAACAGTTCCATCACCTGGGAGCAAAGTATTCAAGTGTATATGAGCCTCTGGGGCCATCCTCATTCAAGTCACCATAGTAAGTAACCTGTGTCTTCTGGGAACAGCATTATCCACTCATGCATGGTACTTCTGTAAACATTTCTTTAAAATGTGTTACATATTTCAGTAATATTGAAAAATAACCAATTTTGATAAAATAGCTTAATCATAAATCCTTGGTTTTGACTGTGTTCTCCCTTTTGTTTCCTCTTCTAGTGCCCACATCCCCACTTAAAGCTTATCCAGAGTTTCCCCACTTCTTTCATGTAACCAGTGTCCTAATAGACCATCTGCAGTGTTTTTCTCATGTTGAAAGATTTTAGATATCCGTATAGCTTTTGCATGCCTAGCCTCTTTTCTCTTGATAATTTTATTCATTCCAGGCATTTACTAATAAGACAGGAAGTGACTACCCTAGTTGGCTAATGCAGGCTCTATCTCACAAAGCAGTGTTATGGGAAGTGGCTGCTCCAGCTACTTCAGTCCATGTGCCTGTCTTTATTTTCTTTTTATGCTAAAAGCCAATTTTATGCAAGCCTTTGGTTGGAAGAAACTACTGTAAGGACTTTACATGCAACTATAGATGGACTTGCTTATCCATGTTTGAAGATGGCAAAAGTTCTGAGTATGGATGTGTCTATTAACTGGACTCGGTACCTGTGACTTGCCAGCTAAATCAATAAAAAGACATCTGCATAATCTGCAGTATATGCATTCTAAAAATTACTGCATCCCATAATTGTTAAAATCTCTTGTCTAATTTTTAAACAAGTGGTTTTAAGGGTTAGTCACAGAGTACTGTGTAGTTTTTGAAATGTTTGGCTATAATTACTCAGGCTATATAAAATTTTGTGTTCACATTTAGTACACTATAAACAAGGCATAATGTTGTAAAGGAAGAACAAACTATGGATGTTTGTATCTTATTCAATGTGCTGTTTCCTGGGTGATAATTTCCAAAATAAGTACCAAATTAGAGATGCTGTGACTGACATGCTCTTGAAATGGCAATTGGAAATGACTAGGGATTGACAGGGAGACAACAGCCTCTCTGAGTGTTTAGGGTTCTAGTTGCCCAACAGCTGATCCTCTCCTTGGGGAATGAATGAGTTCCAAATCACACACCCTTCAGGGAAACATTGGTGCATGCTGGGGTTGAGAGCCTGGCTTAGACTCATCAGTATTGCAAGGTTTACTTTGTGGAAGGAAAAGTACCTAATTTTTTTTTTAAACTTTATTTCTTTATTTTATTTATTTGCCTTGGTGTTTGCCTGGAACTGGAACTACAGGCAGTTGTTAGCTGCCATGTGGGTGCTGGGAATTGAACCCGGGTCCTCTGGAAGAGCAGACGGCGCTCTTAACCGCTGAGCCATCTCTCCAGCCCCCTAATTTTAATATAATATGAAAATCCAGTTTTATACTCAATACACACTTAGGAAGTGTGTGTGTGTGTTGTGTGGGGGACAATAAATAATCTTTAAGACCATTTTCCCCACAGAAAGATAAATCATATTAAACTACATTGACTGTCCAGACCCCGGACCCTTGGGCACTGTGGTAAGTGCCAAGTGCATAATAATGTTAAGCGCTATTGTTTGGGTGTTAAAAGTCTCCTAAGGTTCATGTGTTGAAAGTTAAGTCTTCAGTCTGGTTCTAGAGGTCAGAAAGATGAGAATTTGACTTTTGTCTGGCTTACATACACCATAAGCTTACATGTGTTTCCTCATCAAAGAGATAGGAACTACAGCAATGCAAAAGGAACTCCAAAGTGAAGGGTAGTTCAAAGCTTAAGGCCTGAGGTTTTAGAAAGTATGTTTTCTCTAAGTAGCCAAGATGTAAATGTGTACCTTTACTCTAGCATCTGGTTTTCTGACTCTCTTCCCAGCTTGTCATTTTCCTTCTGCCTCGTCCTGTTGCCTCTCCTCTTGAGATGCCGAGCTTGTGTCTGTGACTGAGACCTATTCCTCCACTGTACCCCTACTCTGCAGTGAGTAGGAACATAATTTTCTAGTGACCCCTGTCCTCTCCAGGGCTGTTATTTGTTCACATTGAGTGCTTAACATATATTTCTATTTAATTAATAAATATGGGACAGAGAAAAGGCAAGGAAGGTAATTCGTGTCAAATCCTTTTTTTTTCCCCCCTTAAAGGTGTGATCCATTTGGCTGTGTACTATTAGGTTCACATTTTAAGGGCAGATTTCTAAACAACAACAACAACAAAAATAGACTAGAATGAACTGATACTGAACAGTGTTGAGCCTCTAGTGTCTGGAGTTATGGTTATGTTCTACATACAGCTGTCAATTATTAACCCTAAACTCTTATTTCATTGTGGCCAAGCATAATCTGATATAATCATCTATCTGGCTTTGTCTCATCTGTCTATCTTACCTATCTGTCTGTTTCTCTGTCTCTTATCTGTCTATATAATCTGCCTGTCTATCTGTAGTATGCATACAAAGACAGCTCATTCATATAACCTTGCTTGTGGTACATCTTTATTATTGCTTTATTCTATTATAGTTATTTATATTGCTCTCTTACTGTGCCTGGTATATAAACTAAACCCTATATTACATATGTTTTGGATGTGCATTTTCTTTCCCTCCAGGTTCCACATTAGCATTCAGTGTCCAGCTTGGCTTTATTAAGATGTAAGAACCGTAGGAAGTAGGCATCCTAGGTGATTTCAGGCCATTGTGGGTATGCTTTTAAGCTATTATGGGAACAAATATACCCTTAGCTTTCTTTCATTTCCTGGCAGTCTTGGAAGAGTCCTTATCAGTTATGTCCTACCTCAATGACATACCACAGCTGGAAGCAGTGGGGCCAGATAGTCAGAGATTAAACCCTCCAAAATATTGAGCCCAAAATAATTTTACTTCTGTAAAATCCTGACTTCTCTCAGGATTTTTTTTTACAGTAAAAGTTTAACATAAAATATATAGATGGAAGAACACAGTAAACATAAGGTTTGGTAATACTTGTGTGTCAGGAAGCTACTGAAGGTCTTGGCAGGTTCCATTTCTAGATGTTAAGTAATCATTGCAATACCTCATCATCACAACTATGTCATGTCACCTTTCCAGTTTGTGTCTGTAAATTCAAAAATAATTACATGACCTGTGAAATGATTTCCCTGCTTCAAAACAATAATACAGAGTAAAATTCACTGAAACTCAGTGATTCACAGGTTAAATGAAAGATTATTAAGGATATATGCATAAACTATTAAGGCTATGGGTTGAATAAATAGACTGATAGTATTGATAATAATGAGTATGGGGATCAAGGGGCCTTCTGAAGGAAATGTTTGAA
Source organism: Sigmodon hispidus (assembly GCA_004025045.1). Classification (NCBI taxonomy): domain Eukaryota; kingdom Metazoa; phylum Chordata; class Mammalia; order Rodentia; family Cricetidae; genus Sigmodon; species Sigmodon hispidus. The sequence goes on from PVIH01010953.1 coordinate 32,217, forward strand.
GTGTCATCTGTTTCAACATTAATCCTCATATGTCACTGACAGGTCATTGTAGCTTGGCAGGAAACATGTGCTTTGCCATATGGTTGGGGTAGAATGGTGTGGCTCCAACTACAAAGAACAGGCTGGTTTTTTGTTTGATTTTTAGAAGCCTCTTTATTTTTAGTGAATGATGGGAGGAACCTCCATTGACAGCATGGTAGCATATGTGATTTGCTGCACAGTGTTATTGTAAGCTAGCTGGTTTTGCCCTTTTATTAATATAAGGGACTATGTTCTAAAGTGGACAACATAGTTCTGTGGGTAGGATTGCTTAAGGAAACTCATTACCATGCAATGAGATACTGCTGTTTTTAATTTGCACATTTTTCTTTACCCTGTATTTATCCAAGTAATATTCTGTTGTACAGAAAAACCAGTGATAATTGATACTTTCTATATTTTAGGTGTGGAGTGGATATCACAGGACAATTTTATAAAGCCATTTCTCTCCTTTAGCTTTTACTTGGGATTAGTGAACTAAACTTAGACTGCTCAGTTTGTGTGGCAAGTCATCTCACTGACCCCTCTAAACTGTTGGAGTTTAGAGTTAAAGTTACTGGAGTTAAAGAGAAAAAACAATAGAAAGATCTATGTGCCTTCTGAAGATGAGGATAGAAAAGAGAGAGAAAAAATTACTCTTTCTGATATAAAGTCAAGTTCTCTTTACTTTTTTATTTAATTTTTTAATTAAAAAAGCATGAGTACTGTACTTATATAATTTCTACCTCATCCACTCAGCCTCTAAATCCTTTGTTCTTCTTTAGTTATATGTTAATATATGTTCAGATACGTAGGTGTGTATGTAAATAGAGACCATTGAGATCATTTGTAATTGCACATGTGTACATGTGTGTAGGCCTACCCACTTGGACTGGGTCTTGGTTATGGGGTGTAACCTTGGACATGAGTAACCCTCCCTCATGATCTTGGACATGTCTAAACCCCCTCTCACCGACCACTGACTCTCCATCTTAGTTTTTTGTCAAAAACTTTATCACAAAAACCAATTTCATTTCAATCTTTCTTTTTCCATTTCTCTACTAGTTTTCTAAGTTTCTGTCTTGATCTTTAGTTCATGATCAATGTAAATGTGTTTCTAGGCTATTAAGTCACTGCCTAGTTTTATCTTTGGGAATGGCTATCTAATTTTGATCATCATTTATGAAATGGCCTTCTTTTAATGATTTAGTTACCTTTCCAGTTTGGTAAAAAGCACATTAATAATATAGCTGTATTTTGTAATTGTGTTTCTGAGTTCTATATTATCTATTCTGCTCTATAAATGTGCTTGTATTCTCCCAATTTCTGCTTTGATTTGTGTAGTTTTGTGCTGTTTCTTTATCAAGTAATGGTGACTCTCCTCTGTCGTTTTTAGTATCATGTTGACTATTCTTTGCTTTTAGCTTTCTTTTAATTTTAGAGTCAGTGTGTTGATGTCTATAAGACATAAACATGCTATATTCAATAAGTAAATAAAACTGTAGCATACAGAAATCTTAAAGTATTAAATGACTTGATCATTATTTGTATCTTTGTTCATATTTGCCAGAGTATTAATTTTTAAATATAGATTCATACATATTTAAATGCATAAATACTTAAAATTTCTTTTTATATTATAGTAATTTTATGAAACTATTTTGTTGTCTGAAAAATTGATGAAACTGTTTGCTTAATCATAACATTAAGCAAAATAAACCAGACTCAGAAAGAAAAAAAACATGTTTTTATCATGTGAGCCATGACACATATGGTATGAAAGGAGAAATGGCTTTGTTAGTGGAGAAAGGATTCAGAGGGATGAGCAACAAAAAAAGGTAATCATACAGAAAAAAGAAAAGCAAATAAATAAAAAAATCAAAAGAAAAGGAAAACAAATACATTTTCCCTCACTTGCTTAGTTCTTATTAAAATAATTAGAACTGGAAAGGAGAGGAGGGGCTGTGGAGGAGGAAAGGAGACGAGCTTGGGGTATGAGGGCAGACAGAGGAAAGTAGAAGTATATCAATATCTGCAGAGTGCAATGATTTATGTGCATGGAAATAGCCGCAATAAAACTCATTATTTTTTATGCTAACTAGAAGAATTAAAAAGACCAAAAAAAATATCTAAAAGTAACCATTTGAATTTTTTGATACTAAGGACAATTTTAGTGACTTTCACTGTTAAGTAGCTTCCCTTCTAACGGTGGCTTGACAGTTTCAATAGAAAAGACACCTAATTTTATTGATAGCTTTTTATGGATTTAGCAATATGATGTCTATATTTAGCTTACCAGTATAAGGAGTTGAATTTGCGGCTTAAAGATACAGAAACAACTGTGTATCTCTGGAATAAACTTTGCTTGGTTATGCTGCACTACCCCTTTTACATACTCTTTGAGTTTTTGTTATAAAATATTTTGTGCTTGTGATAATTATAGATTAGACTGTGGTCTTATTTCTTGGTACTGATTTTTTAAATTGCTTTGCAACTAGAACAATGCAGTCTTTAAAAACTGAATTGGTCATTTCTTAGCACCCAGGCTTGACTCTCTAGCTTCTGTATCTGACTCTGTTTTCACCTGCTCAGTTGCAAGGCATGAATGTGGGCACATACGTCCATGCTAGCAGACAACTCATACACATAAAATACAAATTAATAAATCTTTAAAAATATTGACAAATTTTTATTTAACAATCCATAGCTTCTGGGATCAAAGTTACATTACACAACACTGGTGGCAACTCTTTTCCAAATATAAAGAAGTAAAGACCAGTTACTCGAACACAGTTAATTTTTAATAAACCAACTTTAAATAGTAGTTTGAATAAAATCTTTAAGAGGAAAGTCTTTATGTGTTGGAATTATTTGACTAAACAAGTATATTTATTTATTCATAATTAAAGTATAACTTGTCTTTTAAAATACCCGACGCTCATCTGTGAAGAAAATCTCCTTCCAGAAACATTACTAAAGCATGAAATGAGCCACATTCTATTGTGTGTTAAGTACAAAAATAATAGATATTGCAGCTGCATCAGTCATGACGGGAAAAGAAGCTGGCAGCTTCTTTAGAAAATTCAGGTAGTCAGGAGAGAGAACCTCAATTTCACGCTCAGACAGTGAGGTGCAAGGGAGACCATGAGGAAATGACACAACATATTAGACAGGAAGATATAATGGGAGCTTATAGGGAAGGAGAGGATTCCCTTTAAAATCCAGAGAGGAATTTCATTAGGAACAAGTATTAGAAGTTGTTTGGAAGCTCTAGTGGGTGAATGCAGCTACTCCTATACCAGATCAAAAACTGGTCCTCCTCTACTGGAGAAATGCACATGGAGCAATGAGGGAAGAAGGGAATACCTGCCTTGCCAGCTAGATCAGCTGAACCAATCCTGGTGATCAACATGGTGATGGTTGCAGCCAAATTGCCCTACATCCTAATGCAATGAAAATTCCCTGGGATCCACAAGGTTGACAGTAGAGAAGACTCCTTGTAATAGGTAATATGGAACCTGAACCAGCTATCTTCTGTCATCAGAAAAGGCTTCCAGTGAAGGGACTTGATCTACAACCAGCCATAAAGCCTTTGACTTATAATTTGTCCTGTTTGCAAGATGTGCTCAAGTAAAGGTGGAACAGAACGTGTGGGAGTGGCCTGGCAATGACTGATCTAACATGAGACTCATGCCATGAGAAGGAGCCCATGCCTGACACTGCCTGGAAGGCTAGGATCCAGAGGATGGACAGCAGAGACCTAGGATAGAACCAAACATGACTGGGGAAAAAATCAATGAAATGATTCCTAATAATATTCTGCTATATTCATAGACCTGAGTCTATCATAATCATTATAAGAGGCTTCATCTAATAAATATAGGAGCAGATGCAGAGACCAACAGCCAACCATTAGGTAGAGCTTAGCGAACCCCATGGAAGAGGGGAAGGAAAGACTGCAGGAGTCAGCAGAGTCAAGGACACCATAAGAACACAGCTCACAGAATCAACTAACCAGTGATAATTGGGGTTCACAGACACTGAAGCAAAAGTCAAGAAGCCGGTATGGGTCTCACCTCGGTCTTCTGTATGTTATGGTTGTATAGCTGGTTGTTCTTGTGAGAGTCCTAATAGTGGGAGCTGTGACTGTCTCTGACTCATTTGTCTGCTTTGGGGCCTTTTTCCACCTACTGGGTTGCCTTGTGCAGTCAGTCATATGAGAGTCTGTGATAGTCTTATTATTGTAACTTGTTATGCCATGTTTGGCTGATATCCATGGGAGACCTGCTCTTTTCTGAAGGGAAACTGTTGTATTATGTTTCTGGCCAGCCTATCTGGCCTATCCTCAAGGTTCAGACCCACAGTTCCACAGAAATGCACAGATGTTTACGTTGATTTTATATGCCCAGGCATATAACTTGCTAACTAACCAGGTAGCTCAAAACCTTCTCTCAGAGCAGCATTTAAGCTTATTTCCTCTGCATCTGCTGCAGCATCCCTGTGGTGTCTGTGTCTGCTCTGAGATGTTCCCAAGTTTTCTTAGCCCTGTCTATACTTCCTGTCTGCCTTTAACCAATCAGCTTTTATTAAATCCATAGGCAGGACGAATATTTACAATGACAGGAAACAGTAGTGATATAACATAAACCCACTACAGGAAACAGAGGAGAAATGCATCAGGGGAAGAGGGACTCTGGGGAAACTGAGTCTGGGATGTAATATATGAGAGAAAAGTAAATTAATTAATTAGCTTAAAAAAAGAATGAAAATGAGGGAGAAAGAGTCCCTGAGAGGAATGGGCATGACTGTTCAGAGAAATCAAAAGATAAAAGGTCAGAGAAGAGCCAGGTTCCATAAATTCTGAGCTGTGGAGTCCCAGCACCAGTATGCCCTCCCTCACTCTTCTTCAAATTCATGGCCCCTTTTCATCAATTTTTTTTATTGTATGTGTATAGGTTTTGTATATACATACATTCCCAAATATGGTCCATTGAGTCCATATACTGTTATGTGTATGTATGTTTTTCAGAGGTAACTGTGATGAACCAGTCTGTCTCCATCCTGGGCTTGAAAGCCATTTTGTAGTAAAGACAAAGAAGGTTCATTACAGTTTATAATTAAAACTCTGTTTTTTAAGAATTGGGCTGTTCTCCACCTTTAAGCCTAACTACAAATAGTTCTATACTACATGTCCTAGGAAACTGTAATTATGTCTTTGTTTTAAAAAAGTTATTATGACCATCTTGCAACCCTACCTTTATTTCAAAAGGTTATTATGACTACCTATCATCATGACCACCTTGTTATGTTCTGCTTCTGTAACCCTGCCTATCTGCCACCCTATTTTCCTATGTGGAAACTACCTATCCCTGAGTGATAAAAACCCTGTCTTCCCCATGTCCAATGCTGACCACCTGAAACTCATCTTTGAGGGGGGCAGCCCATGTACATAATTAAATGAGCTTGCTTTAATTAATTTGGCCATGATAATTCGGGTCAATGGTCTTTTTCCTTGCATCTTTGGGACTGACAACTGTTTGGCACTGGATATCCAAATGGTATGCTCTCCCACTCCCAGCTTTACTCAGTTTTCTGGAGTTCTTTGTGTAGTGTTGATATCTCCTGAATTTTTCCCCATGAATATTTACTAGTGTCCTCCTTGTTCAGGTCACCTTTGGGTGGTCATGTTGGTGAGACTTTATTGGTGTAGCTTTGGATGAGACTGAGAGACACAATCTCAAAAAGCCTCTGATCCTCTGGCTCTTATAATTTTTCTATGTCCTCTTTTGCAGTGTTCCTTGAGGCCTAGATAGGGAGTCTTTTGTAGATGTATTCAATGGGACTGGACTCCACAGCTCTTCATTTCGATTGGCTGTAGTTTTCTGCAGTGATTTCTGTCTGTTGGAAAGGATAGTCTCTATGATGAGGAGTGAAGACTACACTTTTCCATGGGTATAAGGACACATGTTAATAGATTGTTGTTAGAGATTTTGCTGGTTTAGTTAATTCATGGTTGTAGATCCTCTTAAATAGCCATGATTGCACTAGTGGATTTGATACTGTTAAGAGTATCCACAGGCTTAAAGTTCTAACAAAAGGGTTTGTGACATCTTTGTGAGTTACTTTAAACTGTTTGCCATACTAATTCAGAGCTTGAAAAACAATGACAACATTTTTTAAAAGTATAACTATTCAAATATATAATAATGTTATCATAATTATACTTAATTTTACTGTGTATATTTTTATACCTTACATTTCAGAAAGTTGACATTTAGCTTTGGATATGCAAATTTAATTTTTGACAATCACTCAAAATAGGCCCCCACATCAGGATTTAATACTCTTTTGACAGACTTCATGGCTTCTAATTTCCAAGGGCCCAGTGGCTTGACTTTAAACTAGGCTTATCTTTGGAGGTGAGAGGAAATTTCTTGTCTAGATATGAAGCTCCTTCTCTGAGGGCAGCTGCTGAGCAGAAAAGCCAGTTCTGGCTGTGTGGTCAATGGCCAACTATCATGGGGTTAGGCAAATCTCTGGGCTTGTTTGAACATGACTGTCTTCCTCTATTTCCGGCAGATTTGAGTCCAAAAGAGTCTATAATTTCATGTCATCTAATAGCCTGTTGTTCTCTGACTATTTTAAACAAACTGAACAAATAGCCTTTGCAAAATGGCACAATTAGAATGAGTTATTAGATGGTAAGAGCTGAGTATGTCTGCATTGTTGTCTCTTACAGTCTACTTCATGTATTAGCAGAGACTTTTTACAAATACTCTATTGAAAAATATACCCCAAATGCATCATCAGACAAAGGCAAGAAAAACAACTAGACTCTAGCAACTATCTGAGTCACAAAGGTTGCAGTCGTTGGCACAGTCCAGTATTGACCTAGATGTGAAGAAATTAAAATTTTAATAGACATTGTTAGTTTCTACATTTATCAAATATTTATGTAAGCTAAGTACCAAAAATTGAAAAATGTTCCTTTTATGAGTCCTAACTAAGCAATTGATATATGGAGAAAGCTGCTGAAATAATTAAAAACTAAAGGCAGGAACTGAAGCTTTGCAAGAATAAATGGTATGGACCAGCAGGATTCAATATTAATGTTAACCACAGTCAACAATATACTGGAGTGCTATGCTAGCAGAGAAACTCTGAGTAGAGATTTATGCTGATTAGTTAACTTGAAAAGCTATAAAGAACACATTGTTTTGCTTTTTTAAAAAAAGGCAGATCTTAGAATAGCAGACATAATCACATGTTGATGTAAAACTCTTTGTATGACATATAAGTTGACACAAAAGATCCTGTAAAGAATAAGGCTAACTCTTCAGATTCCATAATAGTTCATATTTCCAGTTGTTTTCAGTTTTCTGGTTTATACTAGGCCATAACTGTATTAAAGTAAAAGTTAGAAATAAATTTTGTTTTGAAATTTCAGTGTTGTTGGCTTGTTAGAAGCATATTAGTGACTGTGCTTTCTACACAGGCATGAAAAATTAATCACCTTTTTTTGGCAGGATTGTAGGCTCCATGCAACTTTTAAAAGTGAAAAAATAGCATTATAGAGGTGGTTTCTTTTATTTTTTTCAACCATAGCATCTTAATAGAACACTGGAATTAAGTCTTTCCAAATTAGATGATGTCATCTTCTATTTTAACACCTCCTCTTCGTCCCAAAGCTGTCAAAAGTTTCCAAAAATAATGATAATGGCCACTCCTTTTAGAAGTCCTTCCCCAGGCATTTCCTGGAAGTAACTTGAATGCTAATTTGTGTTACACAGAACAAAGGGCAGTGAGATAAGCAAATTCAATGTACACCTTATTTAACATTCTCCAGTGATTTAGCAAATATGTCAGTCTGTTGAATGGCCAGAAGCACTGCTAATCCCCAGATAAAACATCCCCTCCCCCAGTTATCTCAAACTTCCATATTTAGAAGTCACTGAGAACCACTGTAAGTGACCACTGGAAAATTTTACTGAATACACTGGGAATTCTGGAGCAAACTTTGCCAACAGAATGTGAAGATTTATTTGTATCAGAGTGTCTTGGTCTCCAGAAGGCTGCATTTCACTGTAACAGGAGCTTTGTGTCAATGTGGAATCTCTTACAGCCTCCCTGGCTTCTCCTCAGACACCAGAGGTATGCTTTTACTTCAACAATGAAAAATGTCCCCAGCATTGCCTAATGTGTCCTGAGACTAGAAATTATTGATGCATACAGACACTTGAGAAGGGAATTGATTCATTTTGTATCCAGTTATAAAATAGGTAGAGCTAACTGTCATTGAACAATCTCTAAATTGTGTGTGGGGTACATGGTCACATTCAGGACTTCCTGAATGCAGCTATACCATCACAGGACTCATATGACAGAAGGGAAAATTGGGGTCCTTTGGTGGGGTTCTCGGTCTTAATAATAAATGAATCTATGAACAGACTAAAATGGAAAAGTCAATGACAATTTCATTAGAGTTTAAAAAAAAAACAAAAAAAAACAAAAAAGACCTCACGATCAGGCAGACTGCAAATCTCAGTAGCTGCCTGAAGAATGAAACAGAAAAAGAAAAACATCCTTCCCATTTAAGCAGAAATGGAGGTCAGACACATGGAAGCCATATGGCATGGGCGGGGGAGGCTTTAGATAAAGAGTAAGAGAGCCCAAAATGTTGGGGAAACCCAAAGTATTAAAAAACATGTTAGAAAATAGATGGAGGAAAAGAAGTTACACTTTAAGAATCAGAAATGTGGGTGAACTTACTGATGCCTCATGGTTGCAGCCTGGTGAATACTTGCTAGGGTAGGGATTCTGGGAAAGGAAGTATTAAGAGATCAGTTACTCTGCTTGTCTCCTCATTTTGGCTTAAGGTGAGCCTGCCTTTCTACTGGGTAGTCTCCTGGCCAGGTGACTGAATTCATCCAAGGTCTCTACCCAAGACAAAGATTTTACTTTCTTGAACAAATTTCTTTTTTCTACTTTGACATTAACCAAAACTGAACATTCTCTATCCCATTGGTAGTTAACAATTTATTTCCTGACTTACCCATGAGCCTAAACAAAGTCATAGTGTTATTAAAACCTGAAACCATGAAGTCAGACTTGAGAGCCAAGATGAGTCATCCTAAAATTATGCAGTTAAAAAAAATCAGGTGCAGCATTTTCTTTTAGTTGTCCTTTATAACCCCCAAATATCCATCCTTGAACTGAAATTTTCTTAGTGCTGACAGATGAGGATGACTGAGCTTATTCCAACATATGCAACCTTGAGAACTGAAAATAATGTGAATCCTTAGGGACTGTCAATTCACAGAGTGAGAGACAAGCCTCCTTCTAGCCACCTCTAAATATATGTAGGCATTTCCAGAATAGGGTGAGAATTTGAATCCATCATCATTGTTAGGTTAGTATTAAAATTTTGTTATGAATTTAGTAAAATAATTTGCTGTTTTACTAATATAAAGTGAACTATAGAGTGGCAGGGAAAGACCTCAGGAAGAATCGAAGAATGGTCTCAATTTGCATAATTGTTTTAACACTTAGGAAAACAGAACAAGCATCTGTTTCCCTGCTAAACCCAACAGATAGAAGGGTTTTTTCATATTTCAAACTAGACACAAGAGAAAAAAAGCAACTAAAAACCACAGTAAATTACAGGGAAAAAAGCCATAACACACACACACACACACACACACACACACACACACACACACACACACGCACGCACACACGCACATGCCAGCATGCACACATGGTCCAGCCAGAGGACCAGAAGGGCAGGTAAGTATGATAGAGCATAAGTGCTCTACTGCAGCATTCAGTGCATCTACACTGCTGAGCCTCTGCCTAACTCCACAGCTCCTGTATCCCAGACCAATATCCCCATTTTCCATCTTGGCTTTCCTGGGCCTAGGCTTCTTTCTGTTCTGGGGAATCTCATATCATGCACGGTTACATCTTTCTCTTCATATGTCTGCTCCAGTCTCAACCATGAAGATAAGATTCTTCTTGTGAGAATTTCAGCCACTGCCCCAGTTACCTGCTTTACCACAAACCAGAGTAGTCTACAAAGAATCAGTTTAGTTCACTATGACTTTCTCCTAGCCTCTACCTGCACACTGTGACTGTGTGGTATGCTCTCAGTCAGTGCTTTCTGAGACCACACATTTGAAAATGTTTAAGGGCTGGTGAAATAGCTTTGTGGGTAAGTATACCTCTTGCCAAGCCTGATGGCCCAAGTTCCTTCCTCAGGCCTCACATGGTAGAAGGAAATTCTCAACTCTATCAAACTGTTCTCTGATCTCCACACAAGTGCCATGGCATGTGCATGTGCACAAACAGTAGCTTCTGTACTCCCTCCTCAGCCCCTGGTAGCCATCACTATGTGTTCTGCCTCTACGTACTCATGTGGCCTCTTTGGCCATTTTATATAAGTGAATGCTAGAGAATTTGTCTTCTGGTGACTGGCATTTTTCACTGGCACAATGTCCTCCTTATGCTATAATGCTCATGAGAGAGCATCCCACATCCATCCTGCACGTCATTCAGCCTCCCTCTGTTGATAAAACACATTTGATGAATGAAAAGTGAAACTGTGACTGACAGATGACATTTCTCTTACTTGGCTAGTCTCAAGCACTCTCTTCTCTAAATTCTGCCTTGGCCCAGCTCCCATGACACAGTCTCCTCAGAGTTTCTCTCAGACACTACCAGCCCTTCCTCTTTCTCTACTCTTCCTTCGAGACTCAGGACTCATAGGTCTTTTGCTTCACAGACTGGCTTCCTACTTAATTCCTTTCCATTAAACTGGTCCTAAGATGATGCAGGTGGCTTGGATACTGCCCTCCTTCCTGCTGTGCCAAAGCTGAGAGCTGCCTTGGGACCTGTAGCTGCCTGACATCACCGTAGGAAAGCCACACACCCAGTGCCTCTCATGCACATGGATCTGCACTTCTGGGACCTTCCTTCTCTCATCCTTGGCTCCATTTTTTGTCTGATACCCCTTCTGCTTTCCACATCTGCAGCTCTCCACCTGTTAGTGCCACCCCAACCCTGGGGGTAATTTCTCAATCATTTAACTCAGTGCTTCTCCACCTTCTTAATATTTCGACTCTTTAATACAGTTCCTCATGTTGTGGTGACTCCCAATCATGAAATTATTTCATTGCTACTCTATAACTGTCATTTTGATAATGTTGGGAATTATAATGTAAATATCTGACATGCAGGACATCTGACATGTGATCCCCCCAAGGGGTAGTGACTTATAGGTTGAGGACCACAGATCCAGCTGCTGCTCCAGTCCTTGTCTACACACTTCTGCTCCTTCCCAGTACAGCCTGCTCTAACCCCCATACTAAGAGGCATGACTACCACAACGCACCATGGGTGCCTCACTGGAGTATACCTTGCATCTAAGTTGGTGGCCACAGAGCTCTCCGATGCCTGCCCCATCTATGTTCTGTCCCTCCTACTTCAGTTGTTCCTCCTCACTGGCCACCTACAACCTGTGACTCAGCCTGGAAGGTGCTTTAAATTCTGATTTTATTTCCAAGGCCTTTGCACTTGCCAAGCACCCTCCTCTCCCACTAGCTATGCTTCGTTATCTTTTACAGCATTAGAGGTCAACTGCGATACTTTGGGCTCACTGATCTTTCATGCAAGGTAAATCCTACAGTGGTGGGATTCCAGGACCCAATGTATTTAAATATATTGTGGCAGCAGCAATTGTGTGATAATTTCTGAGGTCATATTTTCAACAAGCCTTAAATAATCCGAGGGCAGGATCAGGGCTGCTTTGGTACTCGTAGCTCAGTGACTAGCACAATAACAGGGATTAAGCACTGTGCATTTGTATTCCCGAAGTAGGTATCCCTGAGAAGAGAATCTCCTGGAAGGCTTATCAACTGTAAGACAGCATCACCATTGCTCTTCAGTTTTAACATCCTTTCTGCAGAGCACCGTGGGCTCTGTTGAGGCAGCCTTGAGTGAGACTAGAATCGTGAAGATTTTTAGATGCTGTTTCAAAACGTCAGCTAGCCCTGGGGCTATCAGAACTGCTGCCTGGGGCAGGGCTTACCCATGAAAATGTACCCACCTCTGTGCACAGGGTGCAGTCCCTTTTCACGTCAACATCCCTGCAGTATGCATTATGTGTTTACCTAATCACTGATGAAAAGAAAGAGGTAAGAAAAGAAGGCAGCACTCCTGGGAAGCTGCTTTAGATTTACAATTTGATGGTGATATTCCTGGGTTAGGTGCTGCCTATTCAGATGAAGTCTGTCACAGTCCAGTGACTGTGAGTTAGGCAGCATACAGAAGGTAGGGTGCAAATAAATTTAGAGCTGCCTTCTTGGAGTTATGTAGATTTTGCCAGGTGCTTCCCGGCTGGTGGTTTGCTTCCCTTGGTAGAGAAATGCACATGCTTATTACTCCAGTCTTGGACTACAATTGCTTCAACTTGAAAGCTTTTTGTAAATATTAGCCAGCTGAACCACTTCACATTTTGCCTCTTTTGTAGGCTTCTGGGATATCCCTGATCTGCTGTTTTCCTCCATAAAACCAAAGGTATTGGGAGGTTTACAATGGACAGACTACTGGTGCCTGTGAGTTCTCTTCAACCCTCTCTCTTGCACAAATTCCCATGGCTTATCTTCCTTTATGATAGGCAACCTGCTTATGCATTCTCTGCAGAGACTCTTGCTTATGTGATATGGCAGAAAAATGTTGTATTTCTTTTTTTTTTAAAAAATAATTTTCTTAAGGGAGGTTGCTATAGCATCTTGGAATGAAGATTTGTTTTTTTTTTTTTTTTTTTTTGGTCTCAGGCATCTTTAATTGTCACTCCCTTATAGACTTTTACCACACAGAAGGGCAACTCTACCCAAAGCAGCATGCCCATTATCAATTTATGTGCTACTTTCTTCATTTCAAGACTGGTGTGAATCTGGGACTGTGTGCATCACAATATATATGCATGTACCTGTATGGAAGCAATAATGATGCTTCATATCATGCACATTGCCTACCTTCTGCAGTATCAGACTTGAGGTTTTCAAAAATATGGGTAATACTTCCGGCTTATTCAAAAGGGTAGAAATCTGCATTGGCTGGTCACAGTAAGAACTCAGCACTGGGGTTGGGGGACAGTTCTGTGGTAGAGTTCTCACTTAGCATGATCACATCTTCAAACCCCAATATAGAAAAACAAAAGAAAACTAGAATGATCTTACTGCTTGATATCATCTTACTTGTTTTGACTGAGTCATATCCTCTTAGAAGATGGCAATCATATGGCCCTGACAACATTTCCTTACCAGAGATGGCAGAAGGAGTTTGGAGACACATTACAGGGATTTGAGTCTCCAAGCTTTGGATCTAGCCCTGTCTGCTTCCTATCCTGGCTGCTTTTGCTTTCTGCACATCCAGGTTTCAGAGAAGCGAAGGCTCTGAATATCTGATTAAGGGACCACTGATACCTGTGCAAGGAACTAGCAGCCAGTTGCCTTTCTGCTAGACAAAAGATGCTCCTGAAATAGATGGCTTGTAATGACATTGGTTACGAATTATGGATAGTTTAACAAAACCATGGATGGACTTTAACAAAACCAATTTCAAATACACTCTTTTGTGAATACAGATACATTTATAGTTAGACTTAGAAGTCAGGAGTGTGACTTGAGGCTTACAGCTACTATTGTGTCCACCTTGATATCTAGTAGACTTGAGAAAGACTGGGTGGTTGACTCATGAATTCTGCCAACTATGATCTCATAAACAAGTCTCAAAGCCAAGTAGAACCTCCTGCTAGGACCAGAACAGGCCTGCTCATCACTGAATAGTGGCTTCACAGCCCGGCCAGACCACAGATTTTTCAAAAAAGTCAATCACATATTCTGTGGGAAGCAAAGATAGATCACCATTTATTTTTCTCATGCCTGTCCCCTGTAGACCCTGATTGCTCACTCCTATTCCAAGTGTAGCCTACTTAAGGGTTTCCCTGGTGCCCTAGGCAAAAGGTGTATTTAAATCATTAAATCAATGCCTGCACATGGGGTACAGTAGAACCAAACAGGAGTTTAGGAAGATCAGTTGCAAAGCCCAAGCTATGGACAGTAAATATATGACTGAGGCTGAACTGGCTGAGACTGATCTGACTGAGGGTAGAACATTTGTGTAGAGTGGAACAGTTTCATTATGGCTACTTTCCTCCATATGGTATGAGTGGTGAACTTTCTTGTTATGGGCACTGTTATCGTTAGTAAGAACTGTAACTAAGGTCAAAAAGTATTTGAAAGTGAAATGTCTAGACAATGGGGCCCAGACTGGCCATTTGCTTCTACATGATGTGGAGTGGTATTGTTCTCTGGTGAAGTCTACTGAATGAGTGCAGAGGTGCCCTGAAAATAAAGGAGTGAAAGATACGATAAAGCCTCTGAGAGTACCATGTATGATCAGGATTGCTGTCAAGCCAGGTTGTTTTTACATGTATATGAATGGGTCCTACCTGTGAGCTCTGCTCATTTTATGTTCTTGCCTTAGAAAGCTAAGCTTGGCATAACTTGTGTTGTTTAGTTTTACTTCACCCAATCTTAGGCAATCTGGGACAGTATTCTCAATGAGAGACTCCTAAAGTGAGTGGGTGGTACCATCCTAAGGGTCTGGGTCCTTGCCTGGGAAAGAAAGGTGAGAGCTGGCATAATGTGACCAGTTTTCTCCAGCTCCTGCCTTTATGATTTCCCTGATGTGGTTGACTATAATTTGGAATTATAAGATAAAATAAACCCTTTTTCCCCTAATTTTTTGGAAATTTATCAGAGCAATGGGAAATAAAACTATGACACCACTTTTGGTTTATTTCCAAAATATCTGACTTAGTGATGAACTTGAAGCAGTGTGTGGTGGGAAGAACTTAAACTTCCCAAGCTATTGGAGCAGTTTCCTCTTAACCTGGGAGATGCTGTAGTACAAGGCCTAGGAGCTGTGTTCTAAAGCAGAGGTGTGGAACAATAGATTCTGAGACATGGGAGACTGCTCATAGTGAAGAAAGTCAGTGATGATCATGATCTCTGAGTTGAGCTTTGAATTGGGAATATAAGTTGAACAGTGGGTAGATACTTTCCAGTGTAGGAAAACATTATGAATGGAAACACTTATTCTGGGGAAATGGAACTTGCTTGAGCTGGAGTTTCTTCTGATTGAAATGTAGTAGGCCACATGAAGAAGACTACAAGGAATTAAAATTTTTGAGATTAGATTGGTGTCAAATTTGGGAAATCTTAGATGCCAAAGCAAGAAGGTAGATGTTTCTTTTTTAGACAAGAAGGATTGATGAAGACAATAGTGACAATGTTGGAAGTACATTTTTAGTAGGAATTTGATTTTGCTTTTGTTTTTTCTATTGTTATTTGCTTTGGAGACTGTCTTGTGATGTAGCCTTAATGGTTAACTTCACTGGTATGCAATGCACACTGACTATATGGCTATTGACTCAATCCACCTTCTGAAGAACATGGTGTTTTTTATAAAAGAAAATAAAGAAAGAAAATCTCTCACCAACTATATCTTAGTGTAAAATGTTAACATTGATTCTGGTCTCATATTTGACTTTTTATCTTGGAAACTGAGAACTCTGATTGTTGCTAGGTCCAGCCCAGGTATTCTGAGTGCATGCCCAAGTCTGGCCCAGCCTATCCTGAATACTAGGTCCACTACAGAAGACTCTGAGCTGCTTTTCACTCAAAAGTAAGTCAAGTAACCCTTATCTCTAACCTCATTATTAAATATCAAATCACAATTTTAAATATCAGAAGAAAAAAATAATATTTGTTATGAAAACAAATATAAAAAATTCTCAATGTGATACTAGTAATTTGAAGTAATTTATGTATAAAAACTAAAACAAAGAAGTGCTGAAGAAGCCAGAATTACCTGAGAAAAAAGAAACATGTAGAGTGTATATTTCTAGTTTTGTGCTATAAAAATCTTGAGCTTCCACAAACACCAAAACCTTCAAATTCCATTCAAGCACTATACATACTACATTAATTCTTAGGATGTCACATCTGGCAGGACTCTAAAGTGAGAACAGAGCCGCCATACCTTTGGGCAGTTGTGTGGTGCTGTGTAAAGAGGACCTCATAGTTCAGATTGTGGAGGCAGTTGGAGAATGAGCAGCTCTGATCCCATGAAGAAGAACTCCAACTACATTTTATACCTTCTTATATGATAAAACCAAAGTGGAAGTAGATAAAATGTGAGTTCATCTTCCAGAAATTTCTTAATTATATATAGAAAAAAGTAGAGTTTGTGAACATCTATTTAAAAGACCATTTCTGTGACTCTCATAAAATCACTGAAAACTTTACCTTAAAAGTGGGAAAAAACCAAATGTAGAACAAATCTTCAAAATGACTGGGGTCATGCGAGTCTCTTGGAGAGTATTTGGCAATCTCTGTGGAAGGGTGACACTATCTGTATCCTTCATATCCCTTATGAACAGCATTGTAATTACTCAGTCTTCATCTAATCACCTTAACAAGAAGCAAGACAAGACAGCAAAGCAGATGGTAGGAACCAACCACAGTTATGTAGTTATTAGGGCTCTCAGATGTGATCACTAAAGTAACACTGTCTTACTTCATTTCATGTTATCATAGCAAAATTTCATAAGGTAGATAGTGTTGGGATGACCCTGGGATGGGGTCAGGAGTTGGTTTATCTTTATGTTTAGGGTCCTGCTATTTCCCCTCGGGGAAGGGAAAAGATGGTGTGGGGAGTAATGACATAGCCTCTGGAGGCAAGTTCAAACAAGCAAGTCTAATTTTATTAAGGAACAAAAAACTTTAAATATTGTTTTTCCCCCAGACCCTCCTTCCAGCCAGGGGAAAGAACTTTGATTGGTAGTATCTGCGGCTGCAGGAGATGGTCTAAGAATGTTGTATCCAGACTCTGCCCTTGAGGCCCTAGGCTCAGACCCCAGGCTGGCTTATGTGAATGTCCTTAGGAACACATGTCTTAAAGCGCTAGTTATCATTATTTTGTGCTGGTTGAGGCTAGTCTGGTCTCTACAATAGCTAGGAAATGTCCTTCACCTGATGAAAAGATAATAAAAATGTAATAGAATACACAAAACAATGCTATTCAACCATAAGAAAAGTGAAATTTGAGAGTAAATGAATGAATGTATAAAATGGTATACTTGGTGTCTTTTTGTAAAAGGATATCAAGATCAATCTGTTCTATCATTGGAGCAGGGTGGACATACCTGGGGCAAAACTCCTTGAGAAAATTGACTTTCCCCCTCCCAGCAGTGAGCTATTGCCATAGAGTCCATGTAGATTTTTTTATAACTCCTACTCTCATGACTTATCATTATACCCATAGATTAAGACACCTCTCAGCCTTCATCTGAGAAGCTTCTACTTGCAGGAGATAGTTCTTAACACAGAGACCCATAATTGGCTATGGTGCAGAAAGTAAGAGAAGGGAGAATACTAAGTCCTAAAGGGAACATAATATAGTGCACCCCTTCCTCTTCTTAAGCCTTGGGGATCATTGTGGAAGAGTGGGGCAGAAATGGATAAGAATCCGAGGGTGGAAGATCTTATACACACACCAGAAAAATTTCATGTATAAACTCACAGTAGTTGTGACAACATGCAAAAGACCTATATAGTCCCAAGCCAGGCAAAGCCTAGCATAAAAAGACTCTTGAACACAGAAGCAGCAGCAGTGTTGTAGTGGTCGGAATAGAAATGGCTCCCATAGGCTCAGATATTTGAGTGCTCATTAGGGAGTGGGCTGTTTGACAGGGATTGGGAGATATGGTCTTGCTGGAGTAGGTGAGGCCTGTGGGAGGAAGTATGTCACTGTGGGTAGGCTTTTGGTTTTAAAATGCTCAAGCTAGGCCTAGTGTCTCTCTCTTTCTGCTGCCTGAGGATCTATATGTAGAACTTTCAGCCACTACTCTAGCACCATGTCCTTGTACATGCCACCATACTTCCTACCATGATGACAATGAACTAAACCTCTGAACCATAAGCCAGCCTCAATTTAATGCTTTCCTTTATTAGAATTATCATGGTCATGTTGTCTCTTCATAGCAATAGAACATGTGATTGTGGAAAGTTTGACAAAAAGATTAAGAGGCAGAATTTGGAGAATACTGCTGTAAACTCCTTAAATTGCAAATGGAAAATGTTTGGAGTTAGAGTTTGATTAATGATGTGGGTTATAAAATACAGGCCAAATTTTATGAGAAAATATTTAAAATGACAATTTGATATAATATGTAAAATGGAATCATAAAAGATGTTAAAACATAGAGGAACAACAATCAGCTAGTATAATACAAAAATGGAAGTAAAAGGAAGGCTTGCTCTCTAGTACAAAGAACAAGGCTATGTTGACCTTTTCTGTCACTTCCTTTCAGCATCCTGGTG
Source organism: Sigmodon hispidus (assembly GCA_004025045.1). Classification (NCBI taxonomy): domain Eukaryota; kingdom Metazoa; phylum Chordata; class Mammalia; order Rodentia; family Cricetidae; genus Sigmodon; species Sigmodon hispidus. The sequence goes on from PVIH01010953.1 coordinate 50,684, forward strand.
CATGTTCACAAAGCAATAAAAAAAGAGACATGCAAAATAGAAGGAAAGAAAGAAAGAAAGAAAGAAAGAAAGAAAGAAAGAAAGAAAATACTTGTTTACATTTGTTGTATCACCTTTCCTGGGGATACATGAAGAAATCTCTATTCACCTCAGATAGAAAATCACTGACAGACTAAAGAAATAATTATACCCAAATCCAACTTGGTGAACAGTGAGTTTACTGGGCTTCATTACAGGAGCAGGAGGGAGAGGCTATTTATATAGCATGAGTGACTCTCAGGCAGCGAGCAGCTCAGTTGAAAATCCCTACACAGCAGCAGGTTTAAGTAGCATCCTTAGAGCTCAATTTCCAGCTTCCAGAAGCTCTACTAAGTAATTTCCTCTTTTTCAGCAATCATTTACTAACTATACAACCCTGGAGAAGGATCTTGAAGATTGTGTAATTTTTGTGGTTTACTCTCCCTGAAATATTATGAATTCTCAAGTCTACAAACTTGTCTTTTCTTAGTAAAAGAAGATTCAATTTAGAAAAACCAGCTAGGAAATATCACACTATTTATTAAAAAAATCTTAGATTTAATGGGTAAAATTATTTAAAAATTTTAAAAAATATATTTTGTGTATATGAATGGTTTGTCTATATATAGATTTGTGTACCATGTGCATGTTTGGTTCTCACAGAGTATTCTGGTATGTTGTAAATATTTGTCCCTCCTACTGCTTTAATAAAATACTGATTGGCCAGAAGGCAGACAGAAAGGGTGGATGGGACTACCAGACTACAAAAACTATAGGAATAGGAAGAGCAAGGTAGAGACACCAAAAGAGATGCCAACAGATGCAGAGGAAAGAAGATAAAATACTGCTCTGAGAAAAGGTATTTAGTCTCTTGGCTAATTATGAGTTAGTTTAAGAGTTAAAAAATAGCAAGTTGTATGACTGAGCCATAGGCTGATCAGCATGAAATTAATAAAAGCCTCTGTGTGTTTCTTTGGGACTTTGGGACTTCTATGGTTTTATACTTAATAAAATCAATCTGAAATATCATAGTACAGATCTACCCACAGTCAAGCCAGGAGGGTGAATAAATCTGATTTTTTTTTAAAAGGGGAATTCATTTAAGGCAATGGAAGGTGTTTGTTTGTTCTTTGATCTTAGTCTATATGATTTGATATTGAAACCAGTAAAGGAAAAAATAAAGTAGATGAGATTATCACTACAATGTTTATTATGAATATTATTTGTTTGATTATTTATGTTTTATCATTTAAAAGTCAGTTAATAAGAATGATAAGAAGAAAGTCTTTAAAAAGCCTGTTAAGAGAGAACACAAAGATATTCAAATCCAAACAGAGGAATATAAAGAATCAATGACAACATTGTCTTCTAAGATTATACAAAACAGCCTAAGGTTATCAAACAGTCAACATAATATATCCTCCAACTTTAAAGAAATTGCAAAATGATAAAAGTTGTACAGAAGCTAGTTGAGCTCTGAGATGAATGTTATAATTAAGAGAGTTCAGGAAGCAATAGTTACATATGGTATGCCCTCATCATTTGTAAAACAAATTTTAAATTCCTGGTCATCACATGATTGGATTATCCCTAAGGATTAGTTAGATATGGTTATTGCTGTTTTGGAGGCTGAGCCACTTTTACAGTGAAAAACATTGTGGAAGGAGGAAGTTAAAATAATAAAACAAAGAAGCAGAGCCAGAGGCATAGAAATCTCCCAAGACCAACTTCTTGGGGAAAGAGATTATGCTCATACAGAAAACCAATTACTATACAGTAAGCATACCTTGGATTTATGCCACATGCAGTATTAAATGCATGGGATAGGATTGAAGAAATAGAAAAGAAAATTGAATCCTTTACAAAAGTAATTCAAAGCCCCAAAGAAACTTTAGACTTTTTGTAGAGACTGATTGCCTCAGTAAACAGAATGGTACCAGATTCAGAAGCTAGGCAAGTAATAATTAAATCACTGGCTTTTGAGAATGCTAACTCACAATGTAAAAGAATAATTAGGTTGTTAAAGAAAGGTCAGCACCCTTAGGTGATTGGGTTTGTGATACAATTAATTTAGTGCCTTGTAACTGTGATAATTGGGTAGGAGAGGTTATTTCTAGACATAAAAGAAAAAGTCAAAATGTTAAGTGTTACAATTGTAAGGTCACATAAAAAGATATTGCAAACATGGCATTCCCAGAAACAGTGTCTTTTCAAGAGAACATCCTTTCCTTCTGGAGTATGTAGAAGTATGGCAAGGGGAGGCATTGGACTAATGAGCACAGGTCAACCAGGGATAGACAAGGTAACTTTCTGCCTTTGGGAAATGTCTCAAGGGCTTTCAAAAGCTCCCATATCAAATCCAATTTAATCTTACCCTGCCATTGTGGAGGAAACACCTTCCCAGAACAATTAAAGAAATTAATACCTATTCTAAAAAAACCTAAAAAACAAAAACTAAACTGAACAATAGAAAATCTATAGAAAAGAAAGCAAAAATCTCAGGAAAAATTATAAAATTAATACTTTGGCAAGCTTCTATAAATGAACAAAGGCCAAAGTTAAAAATATGAATAAGTGATGTTATTATTGAAGGTTTAGTGACACAAGAGTGGATATAACAATAATATCAAAAGGGTCTTGGCATCTAAATTGGCCCCTTCAGAGTTAAATGTTCTAGTTTTGGTAATTGGGACATTATCTCAGTAAAACTGAGTAGAAAATTCCTTGAATGTATAGGACCAGAAGAATAGAGAGAAAAATTAAATTCATATGTGGCTAATATTGCTATAAAAACTGAAACCATGGAATACTCAGATTAGCATTCCTTCAAACAAAGAAATAAACCACAAACTAATACATGCTTCCAAGAAAAACATTAGAAGGTATTTTGGGAAATAGTCACAAATCATTCAGGCTATACAGAAACAAAGCACAACAGCTGCTGATCTTTAAAGATATCCACAGCACTACCTTTAAAATGGTTAATAGATGAGCCTATATGGGTTCATCAATAGCTTTTAGCAAAAGAGACATTGCAGACCTTAGAACAGCTGGTACAAGAGCAGTTAAATGGCCAGCATATTAAAAAATCAACCAGCTCTTAGAATTCTCCTGTATTTGTTTTTATAAGGAAATATGGAGAATAGTAACAGATCTAAGAACAATAAACAAGGTGATGCAGCCAATAGGCTCTCTACAGTCTGGAATTATCTGTTACCTAAAGAATGGCCTGTTGTAGAAAGTTTCCCGGCCTGTTTTGGGTCCGGAGGTTTGTGACATGGCGCGCGTGCGACGCCGATGGTTTGGAGCCTGGTCTGCACGCCCGTGGATTTTGTCCCTCAAAAGAAAATGAAATCACATGCTTATATACTTTAACACTGTTTGGCCCATATCTTAAGCACATTACTAGCTAGCTCTTTCATCTTAATTCAACCCATCTCCATGAATCTACCCACCACGTGGCTCACAGCCCGTGGCTCACCTGAATTCCTACATGCTGCTTCTCCAGGGGAAGGATGGCAACTGGTAATCTCCACCCTTCTTCCTACCTGGCTGCCTCTGATTCTCCACCCACTTCTATGGTGCTCTACACAGGCCAAAACAGTTCTTTATTCACAGTACACAGAGAACATTCCTACCACAATGACCTATTATAGTTATTGATTTAAAAGACTGTTTCTTTACAATAACTCTACCAGAACAAGACAAAGAAAAATTCATTTTTACAGTGCCTACTTATAATAATTCTAAGCCTGTGAAGAGATATCAATGGAGGATCCTTCCTCAGGGATGCTGAATAACCCACTCTGGGCCAATATTTTATTTTTAAAAAAGTCATTAGAACTGATATGTAACTAATTCCCACAATCTATCACTTATCATTACATGGATGACATCTTGTTGGCTGATTCAAATATTGATACCTTAGAAAGAACATTTGAAGAAGTGAAAAAAATTTACCTGCTTGGAGAATACAAATTGCCCATGAAAAGAAATACAAAGAGGAGATTCCATTTATTATTTAGGTTACAAAATAGGTCAAGAAAAAAAATTAAACCCCAAAAGGTACAAATCAGGAGAAACAGATTGAAGACACTTAACAATTTCCAAAGATTGGTAGGAGATTCATAATTTCCAATTATGAACCACTATTGCAATAAAAAATGATGAACTGGATAATTTGTTCAAAACCTTAATGGTGAAAAGAATTTAAATAGTCTGAGAGAACTGTCACCTGAAGCTGAGACAGAATTGGCTTTGGTGGAAAAAAATTACAGGATGCAAATAGTTATTGACTCTCATTATGCAGAAAGAGTTGTTTTACACATTGAAACTGCTGGTTTTATTAATAATGAGTCAAAATTAACTTAATTATTTATTCTGTTTCAAGAAATAATCAAGGATAAGAATCATCTCCTCTATATAGCAAACATTCTATTGTATACGGGTCTGCCAGATTCTTTAGCATAAGGTAATAATGAAATTGATAAATTATTAATTGGAAATGTGCTAGAGGCCTCAGAGTGTCATAAAAAAATCACATTAATAGCAAAGGACTAAAAAAAGACTTTTCTATCACTTGGCTAAAAGCCAAAGAAATTGTAAAAAGAAGTCCTACCTGTTCCTTCTATAACCAAACTTCATTACCAGTAGGGAGTAACCCTAAGGGTATACATAGAAATGAAATTTGGCAGATGGCTATGTTTCTGTTTTGCAGAATTTAGAAAATTAAGATATGTATATCATACAATAAATACATTTTCAGGATTTCAATGGGCAATTGCTTTGAGTTCAAAAAAGGTTGATTCTGTAATCACTCATTTGCTAGAAATTAAGGTCATCATGAATATAACTGTACCAATTAAGACTGATAATGCTCATGCATATGTCTCTAGTGAAATGAAACATTTTTTGCTTATTATAATATAAGGCATATTACAGGTAAACCATACAATCCTACAGTGCAAGAAGTCACAGAGAGATCAAATTGAATTCTAAAAGATATGCTAAATAAACAGAAAGAAATAACAAAGACCCCTGGAAGTAGATTATATAATGCCTGATGAACTTTGAATTTTCTGAATCCTAATGAGAAAAGAATAACAGCTGGTGGAAAGCATTGGACTATAGAGAAGATGGCAGAGCTAAATCAGCCTGTCTATTTCAAAGATGTACTGACCACAGAATGAAAGCCAGGATATGTGCTACATTAGGGAAGGGGCTTTGCTTTTGTTTCCACAGGTGAAGAAAAGCTATGAATACCACCAAAATTAATAAAGACTCAATTTGAACCAGAGACACTTCATGAAAATAAGAATTGATGCCTCATCTACCCATATTACAATTTTTTAAGTTGTAAGAAAAACAAAGGGTTGGGGCAGGTTTTTACTTTTGTCTTTACAGAAAACTAGAAATACCCATCTTCAAAGACCTTGCACATCTAGATATCTAAAGCAGAAGGAGTCTATCCAGAAAAATTTACAAGCAAAGGAATATTGGACCCATTAGTACCAATATACTCTACAGGGGAAAATATCATTGCTTAATCTCTATATATCTTTCTTTGTAAGAGAAGTTGATTCCCAGTTTAATTATAATTTAAAGCTGGCTTTAGAGTTGGAATGTGGCTCTCTCCTTTTCTAAACACAAACATACCTGTTAAAGGAAAATGTAAAATCTCTGTATTATATCAGAAAAGCCACCTGATATGGGTCAGAAGAATAATTAAAAATAAGGGATTATTCTATTGTTACTAATTCTATGCTGAACAAAATATATAAGAATGCATACATTCTTATATATTTTAAACTTTTGGTCATGATATTGATATTCATATAGAGTACAGATTAATTCTAGAAAAAAGGTGCATTTTATTGGGTTTTAGTTTCTTATCAGTTTTCTGCAGTGATCCATGACAATGCCTAATTGCAAACTTCAAATATCCAAAAGGAAGATGGGGCTCCAGAAAAATGATTTCACATGGACTATGACAAAGCCACTAGGATTACAAACACCAACCAAAGATCAGATTTAAACTACAAACTGCTCAGGACAATTTTGAGGTGGATAACTGAGATGAGCCAGCTTCACAGACAACTTTAGCCAGGACTTGAGACAAGCCCTGTACTTTCCCATTACACAGAGACTAGAAAATAAATGATACAGTTACTTATTTTAGGACTTAACAATTAACAAAACTTTTCTTTTCAGGATTGCCTAAAGATGCCATCACCCACAGACAGCAGAAAGTAAATTTAAAAACACGATGCCCACATTACCAAGTGGGTGGTTTTTATTTTTATTTTTTTTTGTCTTTCAGTGGGTAATGGAAGATTTTCATTGTTTAGGGTAATTGGTTAGGAATTGTTATTGGTTATGGTTAGAAAAAAGCTAAACAAGAGAGAATATATTTAAGGTTCTTGTTAAAAAAAAAGGAAAAAAGTATACAGATATGATAGGATATTAGGGTAGATTATTGAATCTACTTTTAAAAGCAATTACTAACTTTGAATATTTTATATTAGATTGGATTTTTTGTATATTGTATACTAATTGCACATATTGATGTAAAATTGAGATTAATTTTGTTACTGTAAAAAAAAAACTCAAGTTGAAATGAAGATGAAGCGAAAAAACTCAATAAACTAATTAGGATGTTGGAGGTAATGCCTTACCGGTTGGATGAATCAAGTAGAAGACAGAATATTAGATTTGAAGAAATAAGCAAAATAAATGGACAACTCAAACAAAGAATATAAAAAAACACATAGATAAATGTACAAGAAGACACCATGTAAGAGCATGAAAAAAGTAAAATTGAAAATTATAGGCATAGATGAAAGAGAAGAACCCTAGGTCAATTCTGTAGATCAAATTTCACCAAGATAATAAGAAAACATGCCAAAATAAGGAAATACACACGCAAACCTATCACTTAAGAACTTATTATGAGATGGATTTGCCAACTAAGTGGTCTTTCCTCTCCCATCTGTTGTAAAATACTCTTTTTGTACACTTTAAAGATGTGTCATTCTGATTGCTTTAATAGAAAGATTCATGGTTAATAGCTGGGCCTATAGGCCAAAGATTGATGCCTCAATATTGCAGAGGAAACTTGGGTGACTGTCCAGGCAGCTAGTCATTTCTATAGTTTTGGAAGTTGTTTGTATTCACTATTTACTCAGGTAATATTATATCCTTCTAGGGTCTCTGATTGGTTTAAAGACTAAATAGCTATACTATTTTATTTGTTACTAAATTTAGAAAAGAATCTTATAAAAGATCTGTAAAGTTTATAGAGGTTAAGTGACACAAAAGATGAAGTTGTTCATTGAAGACAATGTTTTAATATCTAAAAGGGTATTTTTAGGCTGGTAATACAAGTCATGACAGAAAGTAATTAAGGTTTAAAACTTTGGACTCACCAAGATAAGATAAATAATAAGATTACATTTTCTGAATTTGGCCAGTGGACATTGTGAATGTAATTTTTACTTGATAATTGTTCTTACTGCATATAGTTTTACTATGTTGGAATTAAAACCTTTCCTTTTTATTTATACAAAAGGGGGAAATGTTGTAGATTTTTTTTTTACACTGCATGAAGATGTGTCTAGGTTTTTCCTTACCTATTTAAGGCCCCAGATTCCTTTAATAAAGAGCTGAATGGCCAATAGCTATGCAGGAGAGAATAGGCAAGACTTTGGGCAGAGAAAGGATCTGAGAAGTAGAGCAAGTCAAATGTATGGTACTGAGAAGTAACAATAAAGAGACACATGTCAAAACAGATTAATAGAAATTGCTTAATTTAAGTTATAAGAGCTAGTTGTGAACAAGCCTAAGATAAGATTCATAAATAATTGTCATTATTTGGGGACTGGTGGTCAAAAACAAACAAACAAAAAGGTCCAAAAAGAAAGTTAAGCTACAATTAGTTGACTAATTCTGGCTGATACAGCCATGAAACCTAGAGTAGAACCTACTACAGCCACGTTCTCTAAATCATCATAAATTGCAGTTATAAAACTGCAATCCAAAAAATTATCCTTACAGTTAGGTAAATGTAGTTTCTATCCCTCATCAAATAGCCTCTTTGTGTATCAGACAGAAATCACCACAGAAAGCCACAAGTGGTTAAAATGTAAATACTAATTATGATGAACCTATTCCTAATTAATAAATTTACAAAACAGCATGCATACTTGAGGCTTGGTGAACATCAAGGAAGAAAGAGCATAAAGGTAGTAAGAGCCAGATAATCAGAACATCAGCTGTGAAATAAACTCTTTCAAATAAAAAGAAAATAAAAATTTGGTGGGCCTAAGGATGTGGGGGTAGATATTTGGACAATTGGGAGAGAAGAGGGGTGGATGGTTTAAAATACAGTGTATGAAATTCTCAAAGAATTATTGAAATATTGTATTATTATAAAAATAATTTTGTTATATGTATTTTTATTTAAATGTTTTAGCTATAGCCCTCAAATATAAAAAGAATAAGATCTTGTCATGCACTGCAAAAAGGACAGGTCTGAAACACATTATACTAAGTGAGAGGTAGAAAACTAGTGCAGAGGCTCTCTGCCAGATGAGGAAGCTAAGACATCAATATGACAATAGAATTCCTAAAGATTGGAAAGGGTACCATGGAGAGGATAGAAGAGAGAGGTTAGATTTGATCAGTATACTCTCTCTGCATGTATGCACTACCACAACAAATACCACTAACACGTTCAAGGCACATGTTAGAAAAAAACAAAGGACAGGGGCACCACATGCACACTTCAGCTTCCCATGGAGAGTGGCTGAAAAAACTTCACAGGAGGCTGGAATCTGGAATTGTTTTACGCTTTGACATAGAGTCTAATTAAGTTACCATGCTAGCCTTGGAGTGTATCCTAGGCTGGCCTCGACTTCTTGTGTGAAAAACCAAGCATTGACCTGCTTTTCTACTAGAGCAAGTTGTTTCTTGCTAAGTAATGGAGACAACACCTAACATAAAAATTCTGAAAATTTAAACTAGATCTATTTTGCTTCTTTAATTTCTTATGGAAAGATGAGTTTTCAGCAACATGCTTGCTGGCTGCATCAGCAACACACTAATAGAGCACAAGGTTTGGAAGTGTGTCCTTTTCTACCCAGGGCTGGGGCAAGTCTAACTAGTTTGTGACTCCATGTCATCCTTCTATAACTAAAAACATAGCAAGCATTGCCATGTGGGGCTGAGGTAACGATTAAATAAGCACTTGCCAGAAAGAATGATCACTGATGCAACCTTCATTGTTCATAATAAATGTTCCTTATACATTCAATACACAAATTACTGACTTGTTTTATCAAAGCAATAATAATAGTATATGTGGTAAACAAAATTGTCTGCAATTGTTTGCTTCTTCCCTGCAAAATATTTTGGGAATGTTTTATGTATGTATATATCATTCATTTTATGGTAGGGCAATTCTTCATATCTAGCATTGGACAGAATACCTTAACAAAATTGGACAGGGCATATTCAGTTTCAAAACTGGAAATAATAACTATTTATGCTATGTTATTTAGCAAGTTTCTCTATTTACTGTATTTTTTGGGGGAGGGGTTAGGAAGGCAGTGCTGAGTGGCATGTAACAGTTCTTTGTGGGGCCTGTATCATAGTGAAGGTTCCCAGAAGAACTGCTTAGGAGAGTCTGAGGGAGTGGCAGGCATAAAAGTTAGTTGGATTATCCCCAAAATAGAGATGAGGCTTGGTGTTTTAGGTTTAACTTCAAGATGTTAAATCCAATCAAGCATTCCGAGAATGTTCAATCAGGAAATGTTGAACTTGACTGTCTATTTTGTGAATAAAAAAAATTACTGTAATTCACAGGTTCACTATTAGGTAAGCCTATTAGCTACTCTATTCTCCTAGCAGCTTTCACAGCACATTCCAGCACTATGAAAGATAGCCAGCAGGAAGTTTACTGGTCAGTACCAATTTGATTTCTCCATGTCCTTTGACTAAAGTATATGATCATGTGCAGTGACAATACCATGCATTATTTAGAGAGTATTCAGCACAGTTCTGACCCATATGACCTTGGGGTAGTATTGGCACAAATGTTATGGGAGGTAGTTACACTTCCTAATTGGATATAAGGTCCATGCCACAGAAATAAACACATAGGGGATGGAGAGGTGGCCCAGAGGTTAAGAGCACTGACTGTTATTCCAGAGGTCCTGAGTTCAATTCCTAGCAACCACATGGTGGCTCACAACCATTTATAAAGATATCTAGTACTCTCTTCTGTATACTATCTGCATAATAAATAAATAACTCTTTTTTTTAAAAAAAGAGATAAACACATGGCTTGGATTTAAATATATCTAAGAACCTATGGCTAGGGAGCTTATAGACTCCAGCCATACTACTAACATTCATTATTCAAATAAATAGAGTATCCACCTGACTTCTAAATTTGTATCTATACATATAATAGATTAGCACAGGTTTTAGAACTCATCAGAGAAGGTCCTTTGTGTAGTAGTTGACTAATGGAGGACATAATACCTGGTCAAAGTTTGGAGAATGAGTGTCTGTTGGGTACTCACGAATAAACGAGGTTATCTCTGTCATACTCACCCTCCCCAATACTTAGACAACATTATGAAAGTGGGTGGGGTAGAAGACTAAAATAGTCAGAGATTGTGGGAGGACTAGAATGCAACAGTGTCTTCAGGACATTCTGTTTTCATGTTCATAGCAGCTGTGGTTGTCTGAACACGAGCTGCAGAAGAGCAAGCCAGTCAACATTCTAGCATGGGGCATGAGCGAGTTCACAAGTATCCATCTCTTCTCCTTTCCCGTTTCTATAGATGGGGGGTGGTTGCTAGAGAGGAGTCAGTTCTCCTTAAGAGTGTAGCTCCTGGCAGGACAATTGTGCTCTCTACCCATACATCTATGGGCATCATTAATTAACTCAGTAAGTTATTTTTTTAAAAAAGGGACATGAAGTTGGGAGGGAGTAAGTGCAGGAGATAAACTTTTTAAGAATTTGTGGGATAGAGTTGGCATGAATATAGTCAAAATGCATTGCTGCATGTATGAACATTTCTAAGAATTAATACATTATATCTAAAGGGTTATCACCTATTTTTAAAAGTAGATATATCCGTCCATCTTTTGTGGATTTTTATTGAGACTCTGTGCTAACACTTCCCCAGGCAAAATGAGAACTGTGAAATGATGTTGTGCATAAGGCAGGTTATGACTATTATATTATAATAAAAATGGACTATTTTTCTTCAGTTTAAGAATGGACTTAAGATTTGACTTTACTTTATTTTTCCACAGCATTGAAAAATAGTTGTTACATGAGGTTTCTGACTCCTACATGCCAAAGGTTCGGCCAGTTCGTGAATGCTTTCCCACTGCCAAAATGGCCCAGATGCTTATATTAATCTTATCCTGTTTGGCCTATACCTCAGGCACATTGCTACCTAGCTCTTTCATTTTAATTTAACCCATTTTCATTAATCTATCTGGCCATGTGGCTGGTGGCCAGTGGCTCATCTGTATTCCTACATGCTTCTTTTGTAGAAGCTGGATAGAGTCTGTCCAACTCTGCCCTCCTTCTCCCTGAACTTCAATTTTCCCGCCTATTTCTATGGTGCTGGACACAGACAAAAACAGTTCCTTTATTTACAGAATTATATTCACAGCATACAGATGAACATTCCCACCACACTTCCTCTTTTCTGTCTAATTAAAAAGGAAAGTTTCAATATCTTTCTTTTCTTCTGGTACTTTTTTTATTATATTATGAATAAAGTCACATTTTCTATCCGTGTTTATCCTTGTCAAAGCTTCCTTCCCCGTCCCAACCCCTCTAGTCACTCTCTCTTTCTTCTCCATATCTCCCCATCTCCTCCCCAGCAAGGCAAGAGGGCCCATGGTCCCAATATGGCTTAGTTCAGCATCCACTCCTGGCTGATCCAGTTTCCTCACCCCAACATCAAGACTGAGTCAGGTGTTCCTCTAGAGGGAGTGGGATCCAAGGTGCCAGTCCAAGGTATTTCAGATCCCAATCTGTTCAGTGATTGTGATTTGGAGCTAGGACATGCTTTGCTTTTTGCTTTTTTTTCAAGTTCACAAATGAGTGAGTACATCCCCTGCTTATATTTCTGGGTTTGTGATACCTCTCTAAAGAGGATATTCTCCAAATCCATCCATTTGCCTGCGAATTTTAGGATATCATTTTTTTCTTACTGCTGAGTAGTACTCCATTGTGTAGATGGACCACAGTTTGTTAATCCATTCTTCAGTTAAGGGGCATCTAGGCTGTTTCCAGGTTCTTGCTATTACGAATAATGCTGCAATCAAAATAGTTGAGCTAATGCCTTTGGAGTGCTAAGTGTGGCTACAGGGTATACGCCCAGATGTGGTATTGCTGGATTCTTGGGGAGATTGATTCCTAGTTTTCTGAGAAACCGCCTTACTGCATTCCATAGTGGCTGAACAAGCTTATACTCCCACCAACAATGGAGGAGTGTTCCCCTTACTCTGCAACCTCTTCAGTGTAGGCTGTCATCTGTGTCTTTTACCTTAACCATTTTGACAGGTGTAAAGTGGTATTTCGAAGTTGTTTTGATTTGCATTTCTCTGATGGCTAAAGAAGCTGAGCACATGGGGGCTGGAGAGATGGCTCAGTGGTTAAGAGCACCGTCTGCTCTTCCAAAGGACCCGGGTTCGATTCCCAGCACCCACATGGCAGCTAACAACTGTCTGTAGTTCCAGTTCCAGGAAAACACCAAGGCAAATAAATAAATAAAGTTTTTTTTTTTTTTTTTTTAAAAAAAAGAAGCTGAGCACTTTTTCAAGTGCCTTTCAGCCATTTGTAATTCTTTTGTTGAGAATTATCCTTTTAGTTCTGAAACTTATTTTTTGATTGGGCCATTCAAGGTTTTGGGCTCCAGTTTCTTGAGTACTCTATATATTTTAGAGACCAGTCCTCTATCACTTGTAGGGTTGGTGAAAATCTTTTCCTACCCTGTAGGCTGTTGTTCTGTCCTATTGACTGTGTCCTTTGCTTTACAGAAGATTCTCAGTTTCAGGAGATACCACCTATTGATTGTTGTTCTTAGTGTCTGTGCCACTGGTATTATATTTAGGAAGTGGTCACCTGTGCCAATTCATGGGAGCATATTTCTCACTTTCTTTTCTGTCTAGTTCAGAGTGGTTGGGTTTATGTTGAGGTCTTTGATCCACTTGGATTTCAGTTTTGTGCAGGGTGACAAGATTGGATCTATTTGCATTTTTCTACACACTACGAACTAGCTAAGCCAACACCATGTGTTAAAGATACTATCTTTTTTCCATTGAATATTTTGGGCCTCTTTGAGAAAGATCAGGTGTTCATAATTTTTTGAGATAATGCCCAGATCCTCAATTCGATTACATTGATCCATGAGTCTGTTTTTATACCAGTACCAGGCTGTTTTTATTACTGTAGCTCTATAGTATAATTTGAAGTCAGGGATGGTGATGCCTCCTGAGGTTCTTTTGTTGAGCAAAATTGTTTTGGCAATCCTGGCTTTCTTGTTATTCCAAATGAAGTTGAGCATTATTCTTTCCAGGTCCAAAAAATATTTTGTTGGGATTTTGATGGGAATTGCATTGAATTTGTAGATTGCTTTTGGTAGAATTGCCATTTTTACTATGTTGATCCTACCTATGCAGGAACATGGGAGATCTTTCCATTTACTAAAATCCTCTTCAGTTTCTTTCTTCAGTGATTTAAAATTTTTGTCAAACAGATCTGTTACTTCTTTGGTTGTAGTTATTCTGAGGTATTTAATGCTATTTGCAGCTATTGTAAAGGGTAATGTTTCCCTTATTTCTTTTTCAGCCCTTTTATCTTTAGTGTATAGGAGGGCTACTGATTTCTTTGAGTTAATCTTGTATCTTGCTACATTGCTGAAGGTGTTTATCAGCTTTAGAAGTTCCCTAGTAGAATTTTATGGGTCACTTATGTATACAAACATATCATCTGCAAATAGAGATAGTTTCACTTCTTCTTTTCCAATTTGTATCCCCTTTATCTCCTTGCCTTCTCTTATTGCTTTAGCTAAAACATTGAGAACTATATTGAATAAATAAGGGGAGAGAGAACATCCTTCTTTAGTTCCTGATTTTAGTGAGATTGCTTTGAATATTTCTCCATTAAATTTCATGTTGGCTGTCGGCTTCTTGTAAAACGCCTTTTTATATTGAGATATTTTCTCTGCATTCCTGATCTCTCCATGGCTTTAATCATAAAGGAGTGTTGGATTTTTGTCAAAGGCTTTTTCAGCATTTAAGTATATGATCATGTGGTTTTTTTCTCTTCAGTTTGTTTATATGATGGATGAGATTTATGGTTTTTCATATGTTGAAAAATTCCTCCATTTCTATGATGAAGCCTACTTAATCATAGTGGATGATATTTTTTTATATATTGTTGTATATGGTTTGTCAAAATTTTGTTGAGAATTTTATCATCAATATTCATGAGCGAAATAGGTCTGTAATTCTCCTTTGATGCATCTTTGAGTGGCTTGGGTATTAGGGTAATTGTGGACTCATAAAAGGAATTTGGCAATATCCTTTCAGTTTCTACTGTGTGAAATAGTTTGAGGAGTAAAGGTAGTAAATCTTCTTTAAATGTCTGGTAGAATTCTGTACTGACACCATGTGGACCTGGGCTTTTTTTACTTGGGAGGCTTTTAATGATAGCTTCAATTTCCTTTAGGGTTATAGGTCTGTTTAAGTAATTAATCTGGTGTTCATTTAATTTTGGTAAATGGTACCTGTCCAGAAAGCTGTCCATTTCTTCTAGGTTTTCCATTTTTGTGGAATATAGATTTTCAAAGTATGAATTGGTAATTCTCTGGATTTCCTGGGGATCTGTTGTTATGTCCCCTTTTCATTTCTGATTTTATTGTTTTGGATACTCTCTCTCTGCTTTTTGGTTAGTTTGGATAAGGTCTTATCTATCTTGTTGACTTTCTCAAAGAACCAACTCTTTGGTTCATTGATTCTTTGTATTATCCAATTTCTTTCAATTGTTTTGATTTCAGCTCCAGGTTTGATTATTTCCTGCCTTCTACCCCTAGGTGAGTTTGCTTCTAATTATTCTAAGGCTTTCAGCTGAGCTGTTAGTTCTCTAGTGTGGGGTTTCTCTAGGCTTTTCATATAGACACCTAGTGCTATGAATTTTCCTCTTAAGACTACTTTCATTGTGTCCCACAAATTTGGGTATGTTGTGGATTCATTCTTATTAAATTCTAGGAAGACTTTGATTTCTTTCTGAATTTCTTTTTTGACCCAGAGGTAGTTCAGCTGAGTGATGTTTAGTGTCCATGAGTTGGTATCTCATGGCTTTCTGTGATTTTTGATGTTGTTGAACTCTACCTTTAGGCCTTGGTGGTCTGGTATGATACAGGGATTATTTCTATTTCTTGTATCTATTTATATTTGCTTTATGTAGTCAATTTTAGAGAAAGTTCCATGTGGTGCTGAGAAATATGCATATTCCTTTGCATTTGGGAGGAACTTTCTTTAGATATCTATTAAATCCATTTGCCTCATAACCTCTTTTAGACTCCTTATTTCTCTGTTGAGTCTCTGTCTGGTTAACCTTTCCAGGGGTGAAAGTGGGGCATTGAAGTCTCCGACTATTAGGGTGTGAGAATTGATGTGGGATTTGAGTTTTAGCAGTGTTTCTTTTACATAGATATGTGACCTTATATTAGGGGCATAAATATTCAGGATTGACCAATTTTTCCTGCGATGAATAAGTAATGTCCATCTTGGTCCCTTTTAATTGCTTTTAGCTTAAAGTCTACTTTGTTAGATATTAGGACGGCAACCCCAGCTTGTTTCTTAAGACCATTTGATTGGAAAATCTTTTTCCAATTCTGTCTTTGTGGTTGAATTGGCTTCTATTTTTGTATCCATCTTGTTAATGTGTGTTGTTTTATAGGAGAGTTGAGTCCATTGATATTAAGGGATATTAATGACTGATGTTTCCTGCTATTTTGGTGGTAGGTTGTATATATTTTCTTGCTCTGGGCTTTTCTTCTTGGGATTATTGATTGTTTGTGGTTTCATGGGTGTATCTGGGACTTTTAGTTTGGATTTTTCCCTGTAATGCTTTCTGGACGGCCAGATCAGTAGATAGGTATTGTTTCAGTCTGACTTTTTCATGAAATATCTTGTTTATTCCATCTATGGTGATTGATAATTTTGCTCAGTATAGCAGTCTAGGTTGGCAGCCATGCTCTTTTAGAGTCTGTATAACTTCTTACCAAGCCCTTCTAGCTTTCATCGTTTTCATTGAATAGTAAGGAGTTATTCTGATTGGATTGCCTTTATAGGTAAGTTGGCCCTTTTCTTTTCAGCTCTTAAATTTTTTTCTTTGTTCTGTATGTTTTGTGGCTTGATTATTATGTGGCTACCAGACTTTTTTGGGGAGTCATATCTATTTAGTGTTCTGTAATCTTCTTGTATTTTTATAGACATTTCTTTCTTTAAATTTGGAAAGTTTTCTTCTATGATTTTATTGAATATATTATCTGTGCCTTTGAGCTGATATTTTTTTCCTTCTTCTAATCCTATTATTCTCAGGTTAGGTCTTTCCTTGGTGTCCCAGATTTCCTGAACATTTTGTGTTATGGTTTTTTTGTTTTCAGTATTTTCTTTGACTGATGTATCTATTTCCACTACTGAGTCTTCCACTCCAGAGATTCTCTCTTCCATTTCTTGGATTCTGTTTGTTATGCTTTTATCTGTAATTCCAGCTCTTTTCTTCAGATTTTTTATTTACACCTTTTTTTGTAAATGGTTTTTTGGGCCTGTTTGGGCCAGAAGTTTGTACATGGTCTGCGGCACCTTTTGTCTCCTAAAGAAATGGATCAGACAATTATATTATTTTATACTGTTGGGCCCATGTCTCACGCACATTATTAGCTAGCTCTTTTATCTTAAATCAACTCATTTATACTAATCTACCCACCACATGACCCAGCTTGTGGCTTACCTGTATCTCTTACATGTTCTTCTTTTGGGGGTCAGATGGTGACTGACTGACTCTACCCTCTTTCTAGTTATCTGTCCTCTGATTCTCTACCCACTTCTATGGTGCTTTACATAAGCCAAACTAGTTTATTTATTTACATCGTACAGAGAGCATTTCCACCACACACCTTTGCCTCTTTTTGTGCTTCTTTTTATTGCTTCTATTTTAGTTTTAGTTTCTGGAATGTTTCTTTCATTTTTTGGTTTACCTTTTCTTGGTTTTCTTTCAATGATTTGTTCATCTCTTCCAATTTTTTGTTTGTATTTTCTTCTATTTCTTTAAGGGAATTTTTTACATCTTCTTTGAAGGCTTCAACAATCTTCACAAAGGTAATTTTGCTGTTGTTTCCTCTTCATCGCTCTGTTCAGGTCTTGTACTTTTAGAACCACCAGTTTCTTCTGGTGTTGCCTTGTTCTTTATACTATTATATGCATTTTTACACTGTTGTCTGCCCTTGGTTTTAGTTGCTCATGATTATGCAGCTCCTAGTTAGTTGTGGTAAGAGGGCTTCTGTGTCTCCTGTCTCCTGAGCACAAGGGGTCTGCTCGATCTCTGACTCTGCTCTGGATAGGAGTCTGAATTTCAAAGTCCTCACTTCTCTGCTGATGCAGTTGGAGTCAGGGCTGGCTGTGCAAGGTCCCCTCTTTTGGTGTGTCTGCTGGAGCCCCTCAGAGCCAATCCCCCCTTCTTAGATAGGGACTGTAGATGGGTGGTCCAGGTGCCGGAATCTGCTCACCTCTGAATGGGAGTCTGAATTTTGGAAGGTTTCAATTTCAACATAGCAAAATTACATATAACAAAACAGCTATCAAGCAAGAATTACAGTTATAATATGTAGCTTATTCATAATTAACAAAATTAAAGAAAATATTCTATTGTCTACCTTATTCTTGTGAGTCTAGAGTTTTATATCTGTAGCAGGAAATCAAGAGCTATACATGTAAACGATAGCGTCAAAAGACTAGAGATGAGCAAGGCATAGTTAACTAAAAAAAATTCCAAAAATAGACCTCCAAAAAAAAAAAAAAAAAACAAGACAAAAAGCCGGCATTCTCTCGCGAGAGTTCCCGACTGGGTACACAGTTCAAGCCAGCGGCACAAAAGTTTAGACATACAACATAAAAATAAAAAGTTTTCCTTAAAAGTGCTTTGACACACTACAACCTTATCCCTTCATTTTCTTTTAAAACCTTCTCTATTTTATAAGTGATTTTCACAAAATAAACCCCATTTAAAACATATCTCACGGCAGGTTTTTACCGCGATAACTGGCGCCCAACGTGGGGCTAATTCCACAAACCCGCTGGGTTCCTCACCCGCCGACAGAGTCAGTCTAAAAGACTTTAGTTACCAGCTGCTCACGAGCCTCCTATACACAACCAAAAACAAATCTACACGCGACAGACCTCCTAAGAGACAGATTGATCTGTTCTAGTGGCGCACACCTGGTAAAATTTATTAAAAAATAAAAAAAAACCCTCCCAGCCAAATCACCACCTCGTTTCACACACTATTACTGCCACTACTAATCACAAGTACAACATCTACTAGCCATAAATTCTCATTACATCTAAATATTTTATTTCTTCTTTTTCTTTCCTACATATTTTTTCCTTTCTACAATGTCTTACCAAATAAATATTGAAAATTTTACTCACTTTTTCACAATAATAATAAAAAATTATTTCTCAAATTACACATTTAAAAATTATCTCCACCCAAAAATCCTCTTACTTTTTTATATAATAATATACTTCATACCTACCTACTTTAAAAAATCTCAACATAAAAAATATAAAACTAAAGTGTCTAGCATAAATATATTAAAACACTCCAAAAACTCATTATTTCCATAAAAAGTCTACTTTAATCACAAAAAATTTAAAACTCATATTAATAAAAATTTTAAAAAATTAAATAAAAATTAAAAAAAATAAATAAAAATTTTAAAATAATAAATAAAAACTCTAAAAAATTTAAGCAAAAATAATAAAACAAATAAATATAAAAACTAAAAAAATTTTCCACTCTATAAAATTATTAAAAAAATCATTTATAAAAACTTTAAAACACTAAAAAAAACCCATTACCACTAAATTACAAAATCATAAAACTCACTTAAAAATTTTTTTAAAAAATCTTAAAACAACACCTACTCAAAATAACCCAAAACCCCCTCTTAAACAATACTACTACAAAAAAGTTCTTTATCTAAAATAATTACCATAAAAAAACTACCCCCATCCCTCCAACTCTATTCCCAATTATAACAAAAGCCAAAAAACCACAACCACATAAAAAAACTTCTAACAATATGAAATACAATTATAAACCTATACCCATAAAAAATTTAAAATCAATTAAAAAACCATAATAAACTATAATATACAATCATCTTTTATAAAACAATCCTTAAACTCATAGTCAACATAAAATCAAATAATTCCTAATAACTAAAAAAATTTAACAAACACAATATTAAACAATAGCCAAAACTTCCAATAAAAAATTAATTAAAAAAAAAACTAAAGCCTTAAAATCTCAAAATCAAACTAAAAATATTACCATCTCCAAAAACCAAATCCTTAAAAAAAGCCAATTTACTAATTTATCAATTCAAACTACTTATAATAACCGTACTCTGTTACTATGTCATACTACTGCCTTAAATACTTAAAAAAAATAATTTTAAACACAAAACAAAAAATTAAATCATATGCTCAAATTAAACGAAGTCCAACAAAACCTTATACAAACTTTTTACAAAAATTAACTCAAACTATAAATAAAACAATGTCAAATTCAAAAATTAAAAAACAATTAATACTCTCTTTAGCCTTCAATAATACTAATATAACATATAAAAAATTAATCATGCCATTAAAAATCAAAAATACACCCTTAAACAAATAAATTCAATTTGCACTTAATAATAAATATCTATACCATAATAAAAAAATTAAATAAGTCAAGCCATTACTAATATTAAAATAAAAAATCAAAACATTATTTACTTCAATTATAATAAGCCAAACCATATAAAAAAATTATAAACAAAACATACATAAAAACTTTTCCAATCACAAAAATAACTTAAACAAAAAACCACTACCTCCTAAACTACATAAAAATATAACAAAAACAAACATTAAACAAATAAATATAAATCTATAAAAAACAAAAATAACAAACTTTTACCATCAAAAAACATAACTCAAAACTTCCTCCAAAAAGCCAGTAAAAATCAAACCTCCAAACCAAAAAAATTCAATCATATCCAATCACAATAAAAAACAATATCCTCAAAACAAATAACAAATCTCAAGCCTAAAACAATAAATCATATAACCATAAACAATAAATTACCCTTACAAAAAAATTAATAATATCCAACAAACCAATAAAACACACATTTTAACAAACCTCCATAAACAAACAAAAACCAAAATTAACAATAAAAATAAACAATATTTTTATACAAAACTTAATCAACACAAAAACTAATTTTTCAATCATAACTCAGCAAACCTAACACCCCAAATAGCCTCTAAAAAAATAAATATTCAATTTTTAAATATTAAAACATTGTCTCAAATAAAACAAAATATAAAATAACTAAAATACATAAAACCAAAAAAACCAAAAAAAATTAAAGCCATACATAACCAACATAACAATAAACTTATAAAATCATAATCTCCTACAACAATGAAACACTCAAATTAAAATTTCTCCAAGCCTAAATACTAACCAAAAAACTAATCATAGCCTTAAAAATGCTACCTCAAAAAACTACATAAAACAACCGTCAATCATTCAAATTACACAAAACACAATCTAAAAACTACAAACACCCCTAAAACACTAACAACCCTGCCTTTAAAATAATTAACAAATAAACCTATTTAAATCCAACAATAGCCTTTAACAAAAAAAAATTACTAAACCTAAAACAATTAATACAAAAACAATTACAAACTCAACATACTAAAAAATCAACCAATCCATAAAATTCCCCTATATTTATAGTCAAAAAAATCTAAAAAATAAAAAATAATAACAAATTTAAAAACAATTAATACAATAATTCAACCCATAAACACCCTACAATCTAATATACCTTTACCTTCTTTACTACCTAAAAAATA
>PVIH01010954.1:0-60911 GCA_004025045.1 Sigmodon hispidus
TAGATTTGTTCATCTCTTCCAATTTTTTGTTTGTATTTTCTTCTATTTCTTTAAGGCTTTTTTTCATATCTTCTTTGAGAGCTTCGATGAACATCAAAAAGGAATTTTTGGTGTTGCTTCCTTCTGTTTCCTCTTCATTGGTCAGTTTAGGCCTTGTATTTGTAGGATCGCCACTCTCTTCTGGAGTTACCATGTTGTCTTTTGTAGTATTATGTAATTTTTTGCACTGACGTTTGCCCATGGCTTCAGTGGTTCACGATTAGATGGGTCCTGGTCAGTTGTGGCACTCGGGTTTGTATGCCTCCTGTCACCTTTCTGGTCAGGGTCTTATTCTGTCTTTCAGAGACCCCTGCAGTTGTTGATTCGCTCAGTTCGAGGTTGTGGTGGGAGCCGTGCAAATTCCCTCAGCAGGAGCTGTGTATGTGGTCAGGGACAGGGTTTACCTGCCCCTGCTCCAGAGAGCGCTGGGATTCTGCAGCCAGCACTGGGTCCCAGAAGTGGAACCAGAAGCAATGGGAGCTCAACTCTCCCTCCCAGGCCCTGAGGCCTCTTGCCCCCTCCTGACCTCTGGGTGGGGTCTGAATCTGCCCTTCAGAGACCCCTGTAGTTGGTTCTCTCAGTTCGAGGTTGTGGCGTGGCGGGGTTTCCCTCAGCAGGAGCTGTGTATGTGGTCAGGGACAGAGTTTATCTGCCCCTGCTCCACAGAGCGCTGGGATTCTGCAGCCAGCACTGGGTCCCGGAAGTGGAACCACGCAAAACATGTTTTACCTATTCCAAAATTACTCAAAGTCTTTCCCAGGCCTCCCCATATTGAAATTGAAACTATCTGTGACTTTAACCAATATATTCTCCAGATATTTCAGTTATGTAGAAGAGTCTCTTTCATTTATCAATGGTGACACCAGAGAATCAATATATTTCCAAAGTACACCTGCACAACAGATGCAGGACAAGTGTCCATGCCAATGAAAGATATTTACAGTAAAACATGTGATCATGTCCCCAAGCATGTCGAAATCTTAAACTTTGCCATAAAGCTGCAGAAGGATGGTGTTTTTAATGCTCTGTTTGCTGGATGCATCAAGGTGATGGCCCAAACCTCTTAACTACTAGCTATAAGGGATTCTCAAATACAGATATGGCTGCAATCTCAGAGTCATGGCTCAATGGCTCTGACATCTGAGTATTAGCCCCTGTTCTCAGGATGTTACAGGCAGGTCAGTTATCATATGCTCTCATCCAGAATCAATCTCCTCTCTCCACAAAGGTTAAGTATGTTCTTGACTAAGAACATTTCAGTGATGTTTGTTTGTGGAATCATAGAAGTATCCTGGCCTCTGTTTTACTCATGATTCTATAATGAAGTTTGAAATTAATGCTATATCCATGTAGACCCTGGAGTTTTAATTTAAAGAAAATAAAGACAGATTTGTTAGAAGATATATGTGTTCCTTTGGCACATGTAGTAACCAAACTCCTCATCCATCAGGCTGTTATATTTTTACTTTTGAATAATTATTTACCCTTGGAACCCCACTAAATACTCAAAGAAATGTGTTTGTGCATCAGGGTTTGCATTTGAAGGCATCCTCTCTAGCCATTATAGCTGGTCTTCTGGTGTGTGTCTCCACAGATGGCATTGTTTAGCCCATGCTTTTTGTATAAGATGTAGATACTTCATGTATCACATTAGGGTTATCAAATCTTAAAGGGACATATATCATGAGCAAGACAGTTGAACCAAGTGCAAGCTTCTGTGGACTGGTGGGACTGTGAGTATCAATAAATCAACAATTTACCCTGGTCTATTGGAACAAGTGTTCTCTGACATTTCCTATATTGCCAGCTTGAAGTCCCACCAGGAAGAACATCAAGAGGAGATTTAGATTATGTGGTCCATACAGTGACCAACAGAATTTCAGTGCTTTCCAGAGTAGTGGGTCTCTGGGCAGAGTGCAGCAAGTGTTTCTTTTTTTTTTTTTCACAGATCATAAACATGATTTATTTTTTTATGGATTTGATAGTGAAAAGCAAATTTAAGCATTATACACAAGAAATGTTTGTTATGAGATCAGATAGAATACAGCAGAAGTCCAAGTGAACTTGACATTTTTGCTCTTTAGTTTTTTTCCTACACCAGATCAGTCAATATAAAAATTTTTCCTACAGGTACAGTCTAGCTTATGTGCTTAAGGAATGGTGTCTTAGATGTATGGCCACAGTTTCAAACAGATCTTGGTAGCTGGAATCCAAGGATTTGTGTCACAGTAAATGTTTTGTTGTTTTGGAATTTTGTTACAACTGGCAGAGTTGCAAAGGTTTTCACTGTGGACTGACCTGGTCCTGAAACCATTGCCCTGGGTGTTGCAAGGCTGTTGAAGTTCATGTGTTTGAGGCTATTCGGTCCAGACTGGATTCTTCCAGTTGGAGAGAGTTTACCAACTGGAAAAGTAGCTCCGATTGTATTGCAGTAAAAATCACATTTTGCTTTTGGTTTTTTGAGACAAGGTTTCTCTGTGTAACAGTTCTGGCTGTCTTTTAACTAGCTTTGTAGACCAGGCCGTTCTCAAACTTATAAAGATACAGCCACCTCTGCCTCCCAACTGCTGGGATAAAGGAATACATCATCCTTGCCCAGCAACATTTTACTTTCTTAAGAAAGCTTAAAGGGCACTGTCCCTGAAGTTCAAGATAATCATTAACTTCTTTGTAGTAGTATGTGGGGTCAGAATGGGGTTTCCATCTGATTTAATCCCTGAGCAGCTTTATTAAAAAGCTATTTTTTAAAAAGCCCAATAGAAAACTAAATACTCTATTAAAATTCTACCACAATGTTAAAAGTGGTGAACATATTTCTGTACAGAAAAATTAAAGCTACTCAGAAACTGTATCCTTTGCTGGTTTTCTGGGAGTGCTCAGTACTCACACTGCACCCAGTCACTCCAGATTAAGTTCCCAGTACTTGCTCTGGAGTCAGTCAGTGTAAGCTAAGCTTTCCTTAAGTTCCCAGAAAACACCCTCTTGGTTTACAGGGAACCAAAACTGTTCATTGCTGAGGAATATATGGCTTCCCCCTTGTTTTCTTCAACCAGCACAATAAATGCTCTATTAAAAATACAAAAGTTTCTTTTACCAAGCAAGTCTAAATAAACATCTCAGCCCCTTGGGGTAAATAGGAAAAATATACTTTAAAAGGAAAATCTTTTTCCTTTTAAAAGCTATTTGTAAATAGCTGTTCAAAAAGTAGCTGATAATGTAACCATTTTCTCAGAAACATAAGTCATGAGTGCCCAGACAACCCTAAACACTGGCTAAAAGCTTGCAGTTAGGATTATAATAACATATACACTGTGGACCATGGAGACGCTGGGAATGGAAGTGTCCATTCACATTATGCTCTTTGGCAAAAGCATTTTGGACCCATAGAGAAACAACACAATTCACTGTATAAATGACAAAATCCAAGTGGTAGGGATGTGTCTGAACCAACTAAGTATAATAAAAGGGCTAAATTTGGCTTTTTCTAGGTTCAAACATTATTTTTCCCTTTCTCTACTTAGATATAAGGTCCTGCCCAGGCTGGTCTATAACCCCCAGTCCTCCCCTCAGCTGGGTTACCACCACATCTGGGACTGTTTGCTGCTCCTGACAATCAACTAAGACCAATCTTTTCCCAACAGATTTCCTCTGACAAATGTAGATAAGGAAGGTTTGAGAGTGGCACCTGGTCAGGAAGTAGCAAAACTAACTGTCCTTGGGTCCCTGCAAAGAAGAAAAAAGGACACTGAAAATAAGACCCAAAGTACAAAGACGGGGTAATGAAAGGACAACCTCTGGCTTCTAAGCCATGGAGCATCTGCCCCCTCCCTGACACCCAGCAGCTCTGACTGGGCTCCACCTAAATGGAGACTGTAGAAATGGGTGTGAGCCTTCCGGATGTGCGTATATACAACTGTAGGTGCCCAGTCAAAGAGAAAATTACCACTGGGCTTCAGAACCCGCAGCAAGTGTTTCTTTTCACAATCATGATCATGGCACAAAAAGGTCACTATCTCAATCATAGGACTGTTAATTCAGAAATCCCACCCAGCCCATACATGGCAGAATCAAGAGACTTTAAGACCCAAAATTTAATGATGCAGAATGTTGTCTTTTTATTGGAAAGAGGTTTTTTTTTTTTAATAAATGTTAGATTTAGAAATCTCAAAAGGCAAGTAAGAGAAGTAATTAAAATCCATGATCTGTCTGTGGGACTTCACAGAAGTCTCTCCATCCTGAAGATATCACAGGCCTCATTCAGACAACGTGACACCTAGGAAAAGAAAGTATGCCCTGTGAAGTGTGACATGGAGGGCACGGGGTGAAGGGGAACACATGTTTCTCTAGTTCTTATTACTGCCATTTATTGATACATTCAAACTCTAGTGAGTCATAAATAGGGACTCCTCTTTTTTATACATAACTTTATTGTATTGAGAAGGAAATGGAAGCTAATTCTTGGGCCCATGGTTTTTGAAAGAGTTAAATGGAAGCTAAATGTGTTGCGCTGGAACTATGCCTTTGGCTCTGAAAGAGTTAAATGTCTCCCAACAGGGGCGTGTGGACATGGAAAGAGTAATTCTGTAACACTTTGTTCTATGATGAGCACAAAATGAGCTCAGGTCAAACAAAATTCTAAAAATTAACAATCTTATATTACAACCTGATAAATATGCTTGTGCATTGATACCTACTCAAATGTGTTTACTTGTTGGCTTGTTCAAGGGGAATAGATTGACAACACACCAAAGAGAAGAATTCAAGCACAGTCACAGCTCAGGTACCTTCCTCTGCTCTTTGTGGTATTTTTCCTTACCTCCCCAAAGGCCACACTCCACCGTCCCCTCTACAGTGGGGGCCAGTCCCATAACAGCCCACGAGAGACTCAGGCACAACTTCTGAACCCTGGGGTAGGTGTCTCTCTCACCTAGCAATACTTACCTTCATATTGATGAAGGTCTTCAGCTGGTCCACAGTCACATCATTTAGCTACTTCTTGTCCAAACTTTTGCTTTTCCTTTCTTCGTGTGAAAGAGCGCTCTAGTTCCCCTGCAGATTCACTGTCACCGCCACCACCAGAATTCTTTTGTTTCCTTTCTTCATAGACCTCCTCGCTGACAATGGTTTTAGGACCTTTTGATTTATAGGTGCTCCATGAGCTCTCGCTTCGGCTAAAGGAGTCACTGGAAGAACTTGATCCCCCGGAGCCCCCTGTTACACTTATTTCAGAAGTTTCGCTAGTGTGATCTTCAGATGTTTGTGAAAATTTTTCTGTGGAGACAAAAGTACACCTGATTCTCTGTTCATCTTTCTGTACAGTCCACACTAATTGTTCTTCAGGACACTGTCTAGAGCCCACGCTCCAGCCCTGCTATGGACCTGTGTTCAGATGTACCCTGTTGCTGCTCTATTGTCTGTAAAGCCCTTGACATTTTAGTCTTGCTAGAAATTGGAAATACCTACTTGTCCTATGGCCCTTTCGACTCCTGTCACAACTGACAGTGAGGATGTTTGTGTTACCTGGTGTCCCACATTCCCCTGCAGCCTTCATTACTGACATTTGACTGTCAGGTCATGGACATTCACACAAGCCTCAAGGTTAAGGCTTAAGAAGATCCAATTTCCACCAGGGAAGACAACATTCTGCAGACTCCTGGTGCACCCCTTGAGACTATTTTTAAAATACTTTCTCCACAGAACAGACTTGTCACTCACCACGTCTTGCCGTTGTTTCTGTCACCAGAACCAGGAGCAATGTAAGGAGGAAGAAGCTGGTAGGATTCATCTTGCCAGGAAGGGCTTTGGCTGATAGCTGAACTGAGCTTCTCCTTTATATATTTTCTGACTGGCTTTGCCTGCAGATATGAAAGTCAGTGACCTTTCTTATCATCTGTAAATGTCAGCTCCATTCTCTCTGCTCAGTAGAAATCTTGATACTGTTCCTTAGAACTCTGCAAGGACACAACATCAGAGCATTCTCCGAAATCTTTCCTTATACCTTGAGAACATCACAGCAATTTTTGTACTTCTCACATATATTTCAGTTCAGAGTGGAGAAAAGACTTCAGGATGCAAAAATATTCAGGACTTGATCATGCCTTTATCCTGCAACAATTGACACCTGTTGGATACCATAACTGAAATTCTTCATCCTGGATAGAATTCTGAAGTTCTGTTTATTTCACATAAATCTTCATATATAGCCAAGAATTCAGGGAAGAGGCTTTTAGAACCTCCCCAGCTTGGTTCTTTGGAGTTCTATGGTTAAAGTGCATGGTGTCTTCAGAAATAGGTACTTACTTTCTATCTCTTGAAGACAACGCAGAGTAATACCAAAAGATTGTTTTGTTTTGTATGTCTCTTGGACTCCTCTGACCAACAACTTGAATGTGGATTTCAAATTTGGAGTTTTTGGTAGATAGTCTATGGCTCTTGGTGGTCAGCCCAAGTAGCATGTCTTCAGTAAAATATGTGTGTATAAATATACATGCATGTGCATGTGTCATCTTAGATAAACAAAAAATAATTCAATTCTGTATGGGTCTTTCAAACATCTTGGTGTTACTTTGTCATCCTTCCCTCTTATGGTGTACTGACCTCCTCCCGAGTAAATCTCCCTTTATCATTCTCTTCCTTTATCCTTTGTACCCTTTCAGTCCTCACATTGCACCTTTTTTGGTTTCTTGGTTCCTGTGGTTACTCCAGGTTATATGCTCTCCCCTGAAGATTCAGAACAAATAGCCACAGATAAGAGAGATCATGCGAACTTTGTCTTTCTAGGTCTAGGTTACCTCACTTAAAATAATATTTTCTAGTTTCATCTATTTACCCCCAAAATTTATGAATTCATTTTTCCCACAGGTGACTAGTATTTCATAGTGTACATGTCCTATATTTTTATTGTCCATTTGCCAGTTGGAGGGCTTTTGGATGGTTTTCACTCCTTGTCTATTGTGAATAGGCAGCAGTGAACAAACAGCAGCAGAACAGACTGTGCACGCTGTTCAGACCTATTCAGTTGTGATGTCCATGCGCCATGACAATGACCAGCATGGCAAGATATACACGAGAGTGAAATGATAGCATTTCTATCTTGGCGGTAACCAAAAGCTGTCTTATTGGACCTAAGGCTCACTCAACAAGAGGGAAATCATGCCAGGTACTGAAAAATTTCACTGAGGTAATGGGTCTTAGAAGAGACCCTTCTATGTTAGTCTACTAAACCAGCATCCTTCCCACCTGAATTCTAAATACATATTCTTATGCCAACAGATAATTGTCATTCTTAAACCTTCCCAAAGCTTTTCTTTGCAACATATAGAGACCATTACAGAAAGCCACAACTGGTTAAAAAATACAAAGAACAACTGACTGATGGGTAGATACATCTATAACACAATTTTACAACCAATTTTACAAACAACACAGACTTGGTGAACATTGCCAAAGAGAGGCAGAAGGATTGTAAGGGCTAGAGGATCAGGAAATCTGCTGTGATATTGGGTCTCCTAGCAATAGCAGCTAAGATACTTCAACAACATGGCTGCTTAAACAATATCCTAACAAGGACAACACCAATAGATATGTTAACTTGGAAGGGAGATGCTGTGTGTGTGTGAGAGAGAGAGAAAGAGAGAGAGGGAGAAGGAGAGGGAGAGGGAGAGGGAGAGGGGGAGAGAGAGAGAGAGAGAGAGAGAGAGAGAGGGAGAGGGAGAGGGAGAGGGGGAGAGAGAGAGAGAGAGAGAGAGAGAGAGAGTGTTTTGCCCAGGGATGAGCTCCCTAAATAGTTATCCAATACCAGATGGTTAGCCATTGGCCCTTTGTATTTAATCTGTATATATATATATATATATATATATATACATATAAAACAATACCAGTAAAGGTAAAAGAAGCCATAAATTTTAGAAGTAGTCGAGGAGGCACAAAAAGGGTTGGAGGGAGTAAAGGGAGGAAAATGATGTATATAGAGTTGATAAGTTCATTAAGATACAGAGACTTTTGTTCTGATTAATTTTGGTTTGTTGTGTTTTTACATTATTTCTTATAATATAGATTATAAATTATATGTATTTTATTGAAAAAGACTTTTTTCTCACATAATATAAACTGATAATGGTTCCCCCCTACATCTACTCCTTCAAGTTCTTCCCCAACTCCCATCCCATCCTGAGCCACTCCCTTTGCCTCTCATTAGAACAAAAAAAGCTGCTAAGGGATTATAATAAAATATAACAAAATAGAAATATAATAAGATAAAACAAAATCTATAATAGAGTTGCATAAGACAAAAAGAACATAAGAGAAGGCACAAGAATCAGAAATCCACTTGTTCTCACACTCAGGAATTCCATACCAGGTGGTGATGGTCCATGCCCTTAGTCCCAGCATTCAGGAGGCAGAGAAAGATGGATCTCTAAGAGTTTGAGGCCAGCCTCGTTTACAGAATGAGTTCTGGGACAGCCAGGGCTATATACATAAAGAAATTCTGTCTAAAACAACTCACAAACAAACAAACAAACAAAAATCCAAAAACAACCCCCCCCAAAAAAAACCAAACCCCACAAAACTGGAGGACTTAATATGTAAGTAGAGGACCTGGTACAGGTCTGTGTAGGCCTGAGCATGCTTCCCCAATCTCTGTGAGTCCATATGCGTCAGCCCAGAGGTCTTAGAAGGCTTTGTTTCCTTACTATCTCAATCTTCTCTGCTTTTACACTCTTTCCACCTCCTATTCCATGGGTTTTGCTGAGCCCCAAGAGGAGAGATTTGATGGAGACATTCTAATTAGGGCTAAGTGTTCTGAGAACTCTCAATCTCTACAGAATGGCTATCTGTGGGGTCTTTTTATTTGCTCTCGTCTGTTTCGAGAGGAAGCATCTCTAATGATAGATGAGCAAAACACTGATCTATGAGTGTCATTAGGAGTCATTTTATTGCTATGAGTTTTTATTTGTGTTGTTGAATTTGAACTTTACACCATGACAATCTGATAAAATACTGATTATTTCAATTTTTGATATCTGTTGAGATTTGCTTTGTGACTGAGTTTGTGATCAATCTTAGAGAAGGTTCCATGGGGTGCTGAGAAGAAGGTATATTCCTTTGTGTTTGGGGGAAAATTTCTGTATATATCTATTAAGTCCATCTGAGGCATAACATCGGTTACATCTCTTATTTTTCTGTTAAGGTTCTGTCTGGCAGGTCTCTGTCCAATGGTGAGAGTGACGTGTTGAGATTTCCCATTAATGATGGGGTATTTAAGCTTTAGTAATGTTTCTTTTACATATGTGAGTGCCCTTGTATTTGGGGCATGAATGTCCAGGATTGAGATTTCATCTTGATCGATTTTTCCTGAGACGAATATATAATGACCTTCCAGATTCCTTTTGATTGATTTTAGTTTGAAGTCTATTTTGTTAGATATTAGGATAGCTATACCAGCATGCTTCTTAAGTCCCTTTGATTGAAAAGTTTTTTTCACAACCCTTTATTCTGAGCTGGTGTCTGTCTTTGAAGTTGGGGTGCGTTTCTTGTATGTAGGCCTCTTATGTATAGCTTCTGGCCATCCTATTTGGCACCCAGACTTCCCATGTTCTCCTCCAAGGTCTAACAGGGTGAGTTCTCCTGACATCCCCATTCATGACTTTTGTTCAACCAGGCAGATCTAGCCTGGGTTCCACAACTGGTGCACCAGCCTTATATGGCTTTCACTGCCTGCCAGCTAAGGAGCTCTAAGCTTGAGCTAGGATCCTACCCTTCAAACCACAGAACTCTCCCATGTTGTATCCAATCTTCCACCTAACCAGATCTAACCCCACACCCCAGGCTGGGAACAGGGAGCATTTCTAGTATACCAACTCATTCTTTTTTATCCATCTGACTTTATCCCATTTGAGCCATTCCAAACCTTTAGGCTCAACCTGCCTACATATCCTCTCTTCTTCCCCATCTGGTCTGTCTACCTAAGACATCGAACCAACAAAAAAGTCCACATGCCCAGATCTCATTGCAAAAATTCTAACAACATAAAAGATCAAGCAAGTTACTTCTCTCTAAAATCTACCAGTATGGTAGAAATGTTTGTCAATGAAAATTATCTAGGGGAATTCCAGGATAGAATTTAAAGGAATAATCATAACTTTCATCAAAGAACTAAAGAATTTAAATAAGACACAAAGAAACAGCTCAATAAAATTAAGGAGAAAACAAAAACTTAAGGAGAATAAACACCTGACTGATGTTGAAGAAAACACAAGCACAAGGCTGAGGAAAATGACAAAGACAATCCAAGACATGAGAATGAAATTCCTTCAAGAGATAGAAACATCTGAAGTAGAATCAAGCTGAGATGAATTTGAAAAACCCAATGGAATTGAAAAACCCAATTAGCTCAACTAGAAAAACTCAAAGGAAAGCCTTGCAGGAAGAATGAATCAAGCAGAGAATAGAATGTTAACACTCAAAGACAGTTTAAAGAATCAACATCAAATATTCATGGAATATGATTTTTTAAACACAGGAGAGGAATACACAGGATATTTGGAACACAATGAAATAACCAAATGTTTGAATTATAGGCATAGAAGAATGTCATGGCTACTCTTGCATGTCAACTTGACTACATCTGGATTTAACTAAAATCCAAACAGCTGGGTACATCTGTAAGGAATTTTTTCTTAATTAAGTCATTTAAAGTGAGAAGACTCATTTTTTAATCTGGATTTTAAAGAATTTATAGTTATTACTTATTACTTGTGTTTAATATTTATTACTTCATAATGGATTATTTTTATTACTTATTAATTATATGCAACAGGCTCTGTTCTATTGTCTGCAGTAAGAACCATTCTGCTCCCTTCTGGCTCCATAGACATCCACCTGAGTCACTGTCATGACCATGATTGGAACTGGATACCATATCTATCTTCTAAAAAGACCTTTATACTAAGTCCACTCAGGATAAACACCTAGTACAATTAGGAGGTAAAATCAGGCACTCAGTGTTCACAAGCTTTTGATGTTGCCCTACCCCATCACATAGCTTTCCATCTAATTTAGAAGAGGAACTTCAACTTGATTATATTAGAAATCATGTCACCACACAAAAGAGAGAAATGAAGTCCCAGAGAGGTAGATGAAGAGATTTCCTAACTACAGAGTGTTCTCTGTGGTACCAGAGAATCTAGAACTATGATGTACAGCTAACTTTTTAATTAGGTCACATTTAATGATGGAGACCAGTCTATTCCACTCCTCTGTATGTGGACATCCAGTTTTCTCAGGTCCATGTGTTGAAGATGCTTTCTTTTTCCAGCTTACATTTTAGTATCTTTGTCAAATATTAAGTTGCTAAAATTATGTATACTCACGTGGTGGGATTTAGATAATATTGAGGGAGACCTAGAGGCATAGCTTTGGGGTTTTGAGGACCCTGAATAGGGCATGGCCCCTTTTTGAAGACCAGGCTGTATGCTGCCTGCACAATCTCTGTTTCTGCATTTTCAGAGAGAGGATTGACATTATCACTAAATGGGACAATTCAACTCTCCAAGAATTGCCTTAAGGTTCAATTTTATATCAGTGAGTATTTATATAATCCCTTTAATAAATATTAATCCTTTACATAATCAATTGCCAATAAATAATTCTTGCAATATACTCATGTTTGGGTCCTCAATTTTATTCCATTAGTCTTTATTTCTGTTTTTGTACCGGCACCATAATTGTTTTTATTACTATGGCTCTATAATATAGCATAAGATCTGGAGTTGTAACTTTCTAGCATTGGGTTTGTTTGTTTAGTTTTGATTTTGGCTCTGGATTGTTTTGGGCTATCTGAAGTCTTAGGAGTTTTATATAAATATTAGGATAGTTTATCATTTCTAGACATTTTCTAGTAGAACTTTTGGATCTTTAATGTATTGTATTATGTGTTCTGCAAATAGGAATAGTTTGCATCCCTTCAATTTCTTTCTCTTGCATTATTGCTCAAGCTAGCATTTCAAACACAATATTTTAGTTTGCCAAACACTTGGTAATTTTGGCTTTCAATCTTTCCAAAGTTCCCTCTTTTCATTGTTTCAGGATGATACCTTCCTTTCAGCATGAATATACGATGTATGTATTAGCCACTAAATACCCATTTGCTTTTTTGGTCATGACTTTCATTTTTATCAGTAGATTAATTTTCCTATATTGAGATGCTTTTTCCAAATTTTCTTGAATACTGCTCTTAAAATATCATGCTAGTTAGTTTTACATATCTGATTTTTTGTTTGTTACATTTTGCTTTCTTTTTTCAATTTTAATCTCCTTTTTTATTATCTGTTTCTTTGCTTCAGAGAATTAGACAAGAGCTTTGTTCTTGGAGCCATAAATAAGATCAGCATTATCCTATCTTTTTATTATTGAGCTCAGGAGAAGTTGTTCTTGGCACATAGAAAGTACTGACATCATAGGCACCGTGGTCAGTGTTAGTTGCCCACTCTCAGCCTAATCTCCAAAGCCTGCTTGAGGGAGATGGAAAAGGATTAGACAGACTCCTAGGGACACCATGTAGCTCTCCTATTTCAGATTGGATGATCTGGTGTTCTTTCTTCAGTACGGTACAAGACGATGGACTCCATTGTGACATTTCCTTTCCTTACATGAACTTCATGTTGTTGGCTCATACTCATCCTCCAGTACCTTGTCATCATATTCGTTTTTCCACCTCTCACTGTTCACCTTCCTTCACCCTGCTGTCCCTGTTCTAGGTACACACACACACGCACACAAACACACTCACACTCATGTGTGCACACACATACATATGCACACATGCACACACACAAGATTTATCATGCAAGAGAAAGCATGTGATATCTGTCTTTATGACTCTGGCTTATTTCATTTAACATAATGATATCCAGTTAAATTCCCTCTCATTTTCTCTCTCTCTGTTTCTCTCTCCTTTTATCTCTTATTACAAATAACATAATTTTATTCTGTTTATAATTAATTAAAACTATGTTTTATAATATCCAGTCATTTGCTGGTAGACATCTGGGCCAATTCTACATTTTGCTATTGTGAATAGGGCTGCAACATCAATGTGCATGTGTCTCTGTGATAGGTTTGCTGCACTTTTGGACAATGCTGTCCCTAAAAGATATAAATTATTAAATTAACATCTCAGTTAATTAGGCATGGGGTTCCTCATTACGAGCAATTGATCATAGTACTATTTGGTCTTTCCCTAGGTCCATGGCCAATCTAGTATCAGAGTCTTAGTCACCCAAGCTGTGTTGGGTGCAGGTTACACTCATGGAGTGGGCCTTAAACCTACTAGATAGTGGATGGTGACTCCTACGACTTTTATGCCACTGTTGTACAAGCTTATGATGCAGGCAGGTCACCGATGTAGATTGAAGAGTCTGTAGGTAGTTCTTTTAGTATTTAGCCTTCTCCTCTGGTAGCATGCAGAGTACCTTCTAGTATCATGAACTCTCGCAGTGTGGATGAAGGCTTTAGACAGGTAACAGCTTGACTTCTCCATGTTCAATGGAATATGTAGGTGTTGTCTTCAGCAACAGGGCATTACCATCCATTTGTGGAGAGCAATCAATGACCTTGGAAATAACCTGCGATGTTTAGGAGGATTCCGTAGAGCCCCTTTGACCAACAACTCAATTAGATGCAACCCATTTCCAGCAATGGAGGTTTTACTTGTTGGTAAGAGAGGTGTCTAGTTAGGGCTTTGCCTCTTCTATTATTTGGTGATTCCATTTAGATTTTTTTATTTATGTGTCTATCTTAAGAAGTTTCTATTGTTTTAGGTTTCCATATGACCCCTGAAGTGACATTTAGTTGCTATCCTTCCCCATGTTTTTTTCCTTACATTCTTTTTTCCTCCTCTTTACCATTTAGTCTACTCATTTTAGTCTCCCTGCTCCCATTAATTAATAACTATACGTCCTATTTCCCTTCCTTGGAAGAGCCTTTCCTCGTCATGAATACTTTACTCTATTTCAATCATCTGTGATTATACTGATTTAGTACACTTATTCAAGACTTAACACCTAACACCCACATATAAGTGAATGTATACTGTGTTTCTTTAGTTAGGTCTGGATTGCCTCACTCAGGAGAATTTTTTCTAGTTTCATTAATTTAAATGTAAATTTTATGATTTACTCCTTTAAAAACATTTACATTGTATAAATGTAGCCAGGAATTGTCTTATTGTCCAAGCCCAAGGTCCAGACAAATATCTGCCACCCATAATCCTTCAGTTGCTCATAAGGTAATTTTTCAGAGGCTTGTATTAATTAATTGTATCAAAATGTTTATTTTTCCTTCTTTTATTCCTTCTCTCTTTTCCTTCCTCTCTCTCTCTCTCTCTCTCTCTCTCTCTCTCTCTCTCTCTCTGTCTCTCTCTCTCTGTCTTTCTTTGTGTTCAAGTTTGGTAAAGTATAGGTTTTTTTTAATTATGCCCCTATGATTCTTTGGATTCCCTCAGTGTCTGTTTTGATGTCTCCCTTTTTAATTGTATTAATTTGGTTCTTTTCTTTCTATCTTTAAGATAATTGGGCTAAGGGTCATATTAATCTTTCTTAAAGAACCAACTGTTTGTTTCGATGATTTTTTTATAGTGTTTGTTTGTTGGGTTTTGTTGTTGCTATGGTTTTGTTTTATTGATTGCAATCCTGAGTTTGATTATTTTATATCATCTACTCCTGTTGGATGTTATTACTTGTTTTTGTTCTAGAGATTTCAAAATTATTGGAAAGTTACTAATATGAGCTCGCTCCAATTTCTTTTACGTAGGCACTTAATGCTATAAACTTAACCCTTAGAGCCACCTTCATTGTGTCCCATATGTGCCAAAATCATGTTTTTATTTTCATTTTGTTCTAGAAAGTTTTTAATTTTCTTTTAAATTTCTTTCTTGACTCATTTTTTTTTTTTTGGTAGTGAGTTGTTAAGTTTTCATGAGTTTGTACACTTGATTTCTGTTTTTCTGTTGTTGAAGTCCAGCTTTAATCTGTGGTGGTTAGATAGGTGCAGGTGTCTGCTAATATTTTCTTTGTATTAAAGTATATGATAAATTTTGGAGAATGTTCATGAACTGGTAGGAAGAAGATATATTTTTCATGGTCGGTGTAATTTTCTATAAATATCTGCTAGGTCCATTTGATATATGACATTATTTTTCCCATTTCTTTGTTCAGTTTTTATCTGGATGAATGTCTATTAGTGATAGTCAGATATTAAAAGTCACCCACTATTACTGTATGAGGGTCAATATGTGATTTTAGCTGGTGTAGTATTTCTTTTATAAACTTGGGTTTCCTTGTGTTTGGTATATAAATATTTAGAACTTGAATATCCTCTTTATGGATGAGTATGTAGTGTCCTTTCCTATCTCTTCTGATTAGTTTTGGGTTGAAATCTGTTTTGTCAGACATTAAAATGGCTACACAGGCTTGCTTTGGGGGGTTATTTGCTTGAAATATCTTATGTTCTTTGCCCTGAGATGTTATCTATCCTTGATGGTAAGATGTGTTCTTTGGATGCAGCAAAAAGATGGATCCCATATTTTGACCCAATCTGTTAGTATATTTAAAAAAACTGGGAAACTGAGACCATTAGTACTGAGAGTTATCAATAAGTAGTGTTTATTGATTTCTGTTATTTTGTTGCTATTATATGGGTTTTTCCTCCTCTTGTAAATTTTCTGGTCTGGATTATTCCATGTGTTTTCTTTTTTTCTGTTTTCTTTTTCAGATTGAAGTTTAATTCTAATGCCTTCTATAAAACTGGATTTGTAGCTAAACACTGCTTACTTTTTGTGGAATGTTTTTGTCTATTATGATTGAAAGTTTTATTGGGTATAGTAGTCTGAGCTGACATCTGTGATCTCTTAAAGTTTGTAGAATATTCATCCAGGCCCTTTTGCCTTTTAGAGTCTCCACTGAGAAGTAAGGTGTTAGCATAATAAATTTGCTTTTATATGTTACTTGGTCTTTTTTCCCTTGCCATGTTTAATATTCTTTTGTTGTTGCTGTATGTGTAGTGCTTTGATTGCTATTTGTCATGAGGAATTTTCTTTCTGACCCTGTGTATTTGGTGTTTTGTATGTTTCTTGTACCTTCATAGACACTTTCTTTTTTAGATTAAGGGAAATTTCTCCAATAATTTTGTTAAAAATATTTTTTGTGCATTTGACTTTTTCCTCCTTTTTCTATTTCTATTATTTGGTATATTCACAGTGTCCCATATTTCCTGGATATTTTGTGTCTGGGTTATTTTAGATTTAATTTTTTCTTTGACTGAAATACTCATTTCTTTCTTTTTTAACAATATTATTTTCTAAAAATAATATAAAATAGTGACAAGAAAAAAAGAAATAAGTAACAATGCCATTGTGTAGAATGAACAGTATTGAGATCAAATGAACAGCAGAGTTTGCAAACATCTTTGACAACAATGCAGTGACTTTTTTTGCAAACGGTGGGTTTTAATTCACTGGTAGTTCTGTCATATCATAAGCAGAATTCCAGCTTTTCTTAACTTATCAATATTTTTCCTTGTTTCATATTTAATTTAATTCAGATTAATATAAATATGCATATATTTAATCATATTGGTTTATTTAATATAACACAATTGTGTGGCATATACATGTGTGCATACATATATATACACATGGACATATATATGTGTGTATCTATATTTAAAATAGATACACACACACACCACAGAACTGACAGCTCTGATGTGCTCCTCCCTTTGGTCTTTTAAAGAATTTAAAACAACTGAAAAACTATCTCTCCCCTGTATCATTTTGGTAGTGTCTGCTTGTTGTGTGGGTGGAGAAGCAGAGTATTTCTTCCTTCATTCACAGAATAACATTATGATAATTTTTTTTGTGTTTGTGTGTTTTAACTCACTTTATTCACCCATCATCTTTCAACGAAATAAGAATGTTTTTTCTTAAAGTCCACTAAAGGAGTGAGTACATCCCCTGCTTATCTTTCTGGGTTTGTGATATCTTGCTCAGGAGAATATTCTCCAAATCCATCCATTTGCCTGCAAATTTTAGTATATCATTTTTTCTTACTGCTGAGTAGTACTCCATTGTGTAGATGTACCACAGTTTGTTAATCCATTCTTCAGTTGAAGGGCATCTAGGTTGTTTCCAGGTCCTTACTATTATGAATAA
Organism: Sigmodon hispidus; assembly: GCA_004025045.1. Lineage (NCBI taxonomy): Eukaryota > Metazoa > Chordata > Mammalia > Rodentia > Cricetidae > Sigmodon > Sigmodon hispidus. Next base: position 17,249 of record PVIH01010954.1, read on the forward strand.
TGCTGCTATGAACATAGTTAATGCTTTGGGGGTGTGCACATGTATCTTTAGGATATACACCCAGAAGTGGTATTGCTGGATCTTTAGGGAGACTAATTTTTCTGAGAAACTACCATACTGCAGTCCAGAGTGTCTGAACAAGCTTACACTCCCACCAACAATGGAGGAGTGTTCCCCTTGCTCTACAACCTCTCCAGCATAGGCTGTCATCTGTGTCTTTTATCTTAGCCAATCTGACAGGTATTAGGTGGTATCTTAAAGTTGTTTTGATTTGCATTTCTCTGATGGATAAAGATGTTGCGCACTTTTTCAAGTGCCTTTCAGCCATTTGTAATTCTTCTGCTGAAAATTCCCTTTTTGGTTCTGAGCCCCATTTTTTGATTGGGTTATTCAAGGATTTGGACTCTGAATATAAATTCCTGAGTTGTTTATATATCTTAGAGATAAGTCCTCTATCACTTGTAGAGTTGGTGAAAATCTTTTCCCATTCTGTAGGCTGTCATTTTGTCTTATTGACAGTGTCCTTGGCTTTACAGAAGCTTCTCAGTTTCAGGAGGTCCCACTTATTGATTGTTGTTCTTAGTGCCTGTGCCACTGGTGTTATATTTAGGAAGTGGTCACCTGTGCCAATTCGTTGGAAGGTATTTCCCACTTTCTTTTCTATCAAGTTCAAAGTGGCTGGGCATATGTTGAGGTCTTTGATCCACTTGGATTTGAGTTTTGTGCAGGGTGACAGGCTTGGATCTATTTGCACTTTTCTACACACTACCATCCAGCTACGCCAACACTATTTGTTAAAGATACTATCTTTTTTCCATTGAATATTTTGAGCCTCTTTGTTGAAGATCTGGTGTTCATAGGTTTTGAGTTAATGCCCACATCCTCAATTCTATTCCATTGATCCACAAGTCTGTTTTTATGCCAGTACCAGGCTGTTTTTATTACTGTAGCTTTATACTGTAACTTGAAGTCCGGGATGGTGAAGCCTCCTGAGGTTCTTTTGTTGAGCAAAATTGTTTTGGTTTTGGTAATTCTGGCTTTCCTGTTATTCCAAATGAAATTGAGTATTGTTTTTTCAAGGTCCATAAAATATTGTGTTGGGATTTTGATGGAAAGTGCATTGAATCTATAGATTGCTTTAGTAGAATTGCCATTTTTACTGTATTGATCCTACCTATCAAGGAACATGGGAAGTCCTTCCATTTTCAGATATCCTCTTCAATTTTGTTCTTTAATGATTTAAAATTTTTGTCAAACAGATCTGTTACTTTTTTGGTTATAGTTACTCCAAGGAATTTAATGCTATTTGCAGCTATTATAAAGGGTGATGTTTCCCTTATTTCTTTTTCAGCTCTTTTTCTTTAGTGTAAAGAAGGGCTACTGATTTCTTTGAGTTAATCTTGTATCCTGCTACATTGCTGAAGGTGTTTATCAGCTGTAGAAGTTCACTGGTAAAATTTTGTGGGTCACTTATGTATACAATCATATCATCTGCAATTAGAGATAGTTTCACTTGTTCTTTTCCAATTTGTATCCCCTTAATCTCCTTTCATTCTCTTATTGCTTTAGCTAATACTATATTGAATAGATAAGGGGAGAGAGGACATCCTTGTCTAGTTCCTGATTTTAGTGAGATTGCCTTGAGTTTTTCTCCATTAAGCTTGATGTTGGCTGTTGACTTCTTGTAAATAGCCTTTATTATATTGAGATATTTTCCCTGTATTCCTGATCTCTCCAGGACTTTTATCATAAAGGAGTGTTGGATTTTGTCAAAGGCTTTTTCAGCATCTAAGGATATGATAATATCATTTTTTCCTTCAGTTTATTTATATGATGGATGGCATTTATGGTTTTTCGTGTGTTGAACCATCCCTGCATTTCTGGGATGAAGCCTACTTGATCATAGTGGATGATAATTTTTATATATTGTTGTATACAGTTTGCCAAAATTTTGTTGAGAATTTTAGCATCAATATTCATGAGGGAAATTGGTCTGTAATTCTCCTTCTTTGTTGTGTCTTTGAGTGGCTTGGGTATTATGGTAATTATGGCCTCATAAAAGGAATTTGGAAATATTCCTTCAGTTTCTACTGTGTGAAACAGTTTGAGGAGTAATGGTAGTAATTCTTTGAATGTCTGGTAGAATTCTGCACTGAAACCATGTGGACCTGGGCTTTTTTTTACTTGGGAGCCTTTTAATGACAGCTTTAATTTCCTTTAGGGTTACAGGTCTGTTTAGGTAATTAATATGGTCTTCATTTAATTTCGGTAAATGGGGAAGATTGGTAGATAGGTATTGTTTCAGTCTGACTGTGTAATGAAATATCTTGTTTACTCCATCTATGGTGATGGATAATTTTGTTGGGTGTAGTATTCTAGTTTGGCAGCCATGCTCTTTCAGTGTCTGTATAACTTCTCACCAAGCCCTTCTTGCTTTCACCATTTCCATTGAATAGTCAGGAGTTATTCTGATGGGTCTGCCTTTTTGGTAAGTTGGCCCTTTTCTTTTGCAGCTCTTTGTCGGGAGCTGCGATTGAGCCGCAGCCTAAAATGGTGCCGGCTTCTGCCCTCTGCCTTCCCAGATGGCGAGCGCTCTCTAGGGAAAAACTCCTTTTTTGGCGTGAGGCGATCACGCGAGTGAGTGTCCGCATGCATGGCCCAATGGGCAGCATCCACGTGGCAGGGAGTGAGGGGATCACCGGAGAGCTTTTAAGCCGAGAGCCAAGGGGAAGGGGAAGGAGAAGGAGAAAGATGAAAGAAGAGTGTGCATGCCGAATAAAGGACCTGGTCAGTTGCTGCAGAAGAATCTGGTGTTGCGTCTTCCTTGCCAGTGAGGTGGGCACGACAGCTCTTAAAATTTTTTCTTTATTCTGTATGTTTTGTGGCTTGATTATTATGTGACGAGCAGATTTTGGGGGGAGTCATATCTTATAGGTGTTCTGTAAGCTTCTTGTATCTTTATAGGCATTTCCTTCTTTAAGTTAGGAAAGTTTTCTTCTATGATTTTATTGAATACATTATCTATACCTTTGAGCTGGTATTCTTCTCCTTCTTCTATTCCTATTATTCTTAAGTGAGTTCTTTTCATGGTGTCCCAGATTTCCTGAACATTTTATGTTATGGCTTTTTTGGTTTTAGTATTTTCTTTGACTAATGTATCTATTTCTGCTACTGAGTCTTCTACTTCAGAGATTCTTCTATCTCTTGGATTCTGTTGTTTATGCTTGTATCTGTAGTTCCAGCTCTTTTCTTCAGATTTTCTATTTCCATCTTTGCCTTATTTTGTGCCTTTTTTTATTGCTTCTACTTCAGTTTTTAGTTCCTGGAATGTTTCTTTCATTTTTTTTGGTTTACCTTTTCTTGGTTTTCTTTCAAGGATTTGTTCATCTCTTGCAATTTTTTTGTTTGTATTTTCTTCTATTTCTTTAAGGAAATTTTTTTATATCTTCTTTGAAGGCTTCAATAATCTTCATAAAAGTGTTTTTGGTGTTGTTTCTTTCTGTTTCCTCTTCATTGCTCTGTTCAGGTCTTGTAGAACCACCAGTTTTTTTCTGGAGTTGCCTTGCTGTTCTTTATATTATTATATGTATTTTTGCACTGGTGTCTGCCTATGGCTTCAGTGATTCACGATTAGGCCGCTCATAGTCTGTTGTGACAAGAGGGCTTGTGTGTCTCCTGTCTCCTCTGAGCAAGGGGTCTGTTCGATCTCTAACTCTGCCCTGGACAGAGGTCTGAATATCAAAGCCTCAGTCCTTCTCTGATGATGCAGTTTGCCCTGGAGGCAGGGCTGTCTGTGCAAGGTTACCTCTTTTAGGTGTGACTGGAGGAGCCCCTCACAGCCAAACCCTAGTCCTGTCTGCTAGGGAGAGTCTGAGATCAGACTCTAGGGATTGACCCTGGTCCTGAAGAGGGACTCTCCAGATGGGTGGTCGAGGTGCCAGAATCTGCTCACCTCTGGATGGGGGTCTGAATTTCAAATCCTTAGTCCATCTCTCCCAACTGTAACTGTCATAGGGGAAAATTTCAGGGAAAGTTAAACTCATAGCCCAAAACTTTTTAGACCTCAGAAGGACCAATTTGGTTCTAAAGCTTGAACAATTCTCCATTTTTGTATTCTCTCTATTCAACCCCTGTGAACCTATAACAAAGGAGTTACTGCTCTCTGTTCAAAATTAGAGGTATTTTATTTTCTAAAATCAAAGGGATAGTGGCGCTGACTCCAGGTCACATGACTCTGGGCTTGTAGGGCCAGAGGCAGGTATATGATATTTAACCACAATAACACTTATTCTTTCTTTTCCACAAGCTTCAAACATACTTATGAATAAATAAATTAGTTCATTTCCTGTTGTATAATCACCAAAGTGGGGCAGCTGTACCTCATCTCAACCAATAGATATGAAATGGAGTGCAGGACTCAAGACTAGAGACAGAGACAGATTTTGCTGAAGATGGATGGTTCCTGTGGCTGAACTGAAACTGGAAAGCATCTTTACTCTTCCATGTTATCTTCTGTTCCTAAAGAATTTTCCTTCTCAGGAAGTGTCTTAGATATTGGAAAATAGACCAATTAGGCAGCAAAGCTGTCATTTAGAAGACAAGCTTCCCAACTGTTATATTTGATCCTTCATTCTGTCTGCCCACAGTGATATTGGTTAACACACTCTGTCTTGCTGAAGTAGTAGAGCCTTAATATATCAGTGCATGAGATATTTGCTCCTGAAAGGAAGCTGGAAGAGAAGAAAATTCGCTTGAAACAAGAGTGAGGTACTGTGGGCCGATAGAATGAGGGTACCACTATATTAGGGAACTCTCCATGACCTGTCAAAGTACAGATTACCTGATATTTCAGTAGGTAGTTTCTAAAATCCCCCTAATTAGTTATTAGGGGGTTGAGAATTGTGCTCAGTGTGTTCACAGGGTGACTGGAGAGTATGTCACTTTTTTCAAAGGTCGAATTTCCAAACAGGCATCTAGATATATGGCTGTAAATGCTATTATCTAGAATTGGAATTTTTACTTAGAGGTATGCCCGCTAAACCTCTAAGCTTGAAGGAACCAATGGTTTAAATAGTCAGGAACAAAAGTTGTGTCATCAGGAGGGTTAAATGGGAAGAGCACCTGCTCTTAAAACATGATGGCATGAGTTCAATCATTGGACCCACAGAAAGAACAAAAAGATCAGTTCCAAAAAGTCATCTTCTGAACCCCATGAGTATATCCTGGTAGGCACAAACATCCACTCATACACACACATATGCATAATCCTAATATATAAGCATATTAAAAAGCAATTGATGACAAAATAATGTTTTTATTGGGAAACACTTGTTTTCTATTATCTGTAATGCTATAAGAATGTTCTGTCCTTCCTGTTTGGGACAGCCATTTGAAGAAATGCCAAGCAAGCCCCCAAACTAGTAGAAAGTTGGAGATTTCAATACTCAAAAGCAAATGATGCCAGAAAGGATCTATTTATTAGAGAGTTTTGGTGCAAGGATGCTCCAAATTTAGAAGATTCAGGAATGAAAGTGTGAGTGGGTTATGGCATCTGTGCAAGGGAATCTGGACAATAGGGGGAGTCTGCATCTTGAAGATCACAGTCCACACAGGTCAGTGATTCCTGTGGAGAGAAGACAAAGGTGGTGAAGCACATAGTGAAGACCAGCAGACAGAAAGTGAGAGCGACCAGGTCCCTTGTCTGTTCAGACCAAGTTATGGCCTTTTGTGGGTACTAGCCACTAGTAGTCACTGGGTCCACCCAGTCTATTGCTTTTTATCTCTTCACACCAAGTGCCCCTTGATAAAAACACACAGGTAACATTTTTTTCCTGCAAATTTCTCTCCTGATAGAGCAAACACCCCCCACCACAACCTGATTCCTCACTACCCTGGTGCCTCTCTTTTCACAGCTCCTGCATCACAAACCAGGAAGGTTCTTGGGACTCATTTAGCTCCTGTATTTATGAAGATGACACAAACCCCCATCTGTGGACCCTAAAGGACAAAGGAGCTGTCAATCGGGTTAAAAAATATGAACTAGTGTGTAAAACAAAACCACTAATGCTTTGTAACATTATATCAAGAAACTAAGCCATGCCAATACAAAGCATAAGAGGTTACAAAAACATCTCTTAAGCTCACATGATTTATAAGTGGTACATATTCAAAGAATTAATGGTTACACATGTGCAAAATAAATGGATAGAAAAGACACATTAAGGAGAGGAATCTGAGACACACTGACAGCCCAGCTAGCTTGCTCTACCTCTACCAGGGGCCTGCTTCAGCAGGCATGGAGCTCAACCCCATAAACTTTGCAATTCAGCATACCTATTGCTGTGGACTTCACTACCACTCCCACAATGGGCCCAGGAAGTCATCGTGTGCCACCTCTAAACACCAGGTAGATATCTCTCCTGTTTGCTAAGATACTTACTTCTAAATGTGTCCTGGTCCTTGGCTGATTAATGAATGTATTATTCTGTGAAGGTATCTTGATATAGGATTAACCCTCCATTTGGACAGTAGCACGTCCCTTGAGTTGTGTGCAAAGATTTTGTGTAACGATTTCCATCCTGTAGTTGCTCTTGATACTGCACAAAATATCCATCATTATAGCCTTGGGAGTGCTCTCTAAAATATGGGAGGAACTCTGCTCTTTTTCTGGTCCTGCCAAGCTTTCTTTTGAGCTTGTGAACCTTTTTATGCTGTTGACGCACTTGGGCCAGGTCTTCATCCAGGGCATATCCTTTGCCCTTGACTTGCTGAGGAAACTCTTCTTGGACAGTTAGTGATTGCTGGTAGGATTTCAGAGGGACACTGTGGGATTTGAGCTTGAATTGTGATGTTGCCTGGCCTAGGGTCTTTAGCTGGCCTGTTTGGGACTTCAGTTGGGCTCTATGGGATTTTAGTTGGGTTTGGGATTTTATTTGTGACTGGGATTGAAGTTGGGATTTCTGTTGGCTAGTCTCATCTTCATCACAAACTATGTCTTCGTTTAAGCCTGTCTGTTCCTGAGAACTCTGAGTCTCTCCCAGGTCAGCCTCAGCATCTTGGCCATAAGTTTGGTGTTTAGTTTGCATAACAAGGCTTTCTTCAGGGGCATCTTCCTCTGCTCCTCTCTGCCCATAGTGGAAATGGCCTTTTTGGATAAATACAACTGGGCGCGATTTTACTAGATAGTGTCCTTTTGTCCCTGGAAATGGATAACAAGAACGTTTGAGTTACACTCTCTGTACAGTTACCTTTCTAGTTCTATCCCAGAATTTCCCATCAACCCACTGAGTTACCCACAAGGAGTGTAGATTTAGGTGAAGAAGAGTCAAAGTGCATCAAGATAGCCCTGTGGAGGATCTTCTCACTGTCTGAGCATCCTTATGAACACTCGCCCTGAGTGCCTTCCTGCCAAGCAACTCCCTGCACTCACCATAGATTCCTTCTGCCTCCTTCTCCTGAAGGAGGAACAGAGTAAGAATAAAGAAGATGGACTTCATCTCACCAGGAGGGGCCTTCGCTTAGGGCTCAGATGATCTCCTCTTTATATCTCCTTTGCTGGGTGCGTAGATGTGGCTGAAGTCACAAAAGTCCTCACCTGTTCCTGCTTATCTGCCCTGATGGCTTGCCTTCTTCTCAGTAGGAGATATTGTAAATATTCCTAGAGACTGGAGATACATGATATCAGTCTTTTTCTTACCCCCACATGTCCCAGAAAACCTTTATCATCTCTTAAAGATCATCACATGATGTTTCCAGAAGAAATTCAAGGCAGACTTCACAAGAGTAACTGGGGCCTGTCCAAGATTCTGTACTTCTAGTGTGGAGCTTTGTCCACAATGGCTTTAGTTTCATGCTATATCACAAATATGATGTGCATTTTTGTTTCTTTCAAAATAAGATGGACACAGGTCTATCTCATCTCGAAGGGCTTATTTTTTAGTGGTTAAAAAAAGACACAGAATGTAAGAATTTCCAAGAAAATTTTAATAATTACTCAGATATAACTGCATAAAAGTAACTCAATCCAGTCACTGAATATGTCTACCATCACTAGTGAATGTGTTAATATAAGAATGCTATGAATATATTGAGACTAGATGCTAAGGAAGCCTGTTCTCCTCCTGTGAAAGTGCAGCTCCCTGCAACTGTGAGAAAACCCCAAATGGTTCACAAGGCTGGCCTTTAGCTGCTGCAGGCAGACATGGTGTGGGGAGAGCATGGGAGACTTTGCTATCTCTGCAGAGAGCCTGTATGCCCTCACACCAGCCCGAAAGGGGCTCTAAGAGAAGGCATGTTAAAAGGTTTCAGTCATTCTCTCCTCATAGAAGAATGCAGTATGGAAGGGGTTAAGGTGATGTCCACTTGTGTTTTCATGGGAAGAACAGAGATAAAGGTACTCAGTCATTGAACAGAACAGAAAATGCTAGCTTTTATCTAGGAGCTCTGGGCTCCTCCTAATCTTATCATTGTGTCCCAAGCCTAAGATAACTGACCCCTCAGTGCAGACCACAGTCAAAGGATTTGAAATTGCCAAGAAGACAAATTACTTCCTTTTCTTTCTTATTTCTCCACTACTCTGTGCACTCTCCTTGAGAAACTACCAGGTGGAACTCTTCTGTGGAGAGCTGCCTTGTAGAAACATGAATCTTTTTAACTAGTCAATAACCAATGTCTGTGTTTAACCCTCTGTGGAAAATATGACCCCACTTTCACTCCCACTCTTGACAGGGACTTCATTGCTCTGTCCTCTACTTTATGATGTATTTTAGTATCACCTTGGGGCTTGGACAGTTGCGCTCTCTCTCTCTCTCTCTCTCTCTCTCTCTCTCTCTCTCTCTCTCTCCCTCCCTCTCTCTCTTTTGCTCTCTCCCTTTCTGTCTCTCTGTCTCTCTTTCTTGATGGAAGTCTTCTAGAATGAGTGGAAACCTGTCAAATTTACAGGCTGAAACCTTACTGAAACATACAAAATTTTAGTATTCAAGGAAGCCAAGGTAGCTCCAGTGCTAAGGAGCAACCCTTGAATTAACTCCTAAATTGCACAGAATAGCATCAAGAACTACAAAAATAACCATGGAGTCCAGAAATGACTCCCAATGCCCCCTACATGTGCAAGGAGCTACAGGAAATTAATTGCTGCAGAGAAAAAGAGCATTGATTTTCTTCAGAGACAAGATCCTTACTAGGTTATCCAATCCCAAACAACGAGACCTAAACATGTATAGATATGGTCAATACTGAAAGGATTCAGCATATTCTAATTATACACACACACACACACACACACACACACACACACCAATGATAATTAAAGAAGATAACTTAAATTTGAGAAAAATTGAGGGAGATATAGGAGGAGCTGGAAGAACAGTGGAAATGATGTAAATATAGTACTAATATATGACACTCAAAAAAAGGTTTAGATACTTAAAATGAAGGCAAATTTGGATGACTATGGTTGATCTGGGAGGAGTTGGTGGAGAAGTTGAATAGTGTAAGTATTCTTGGCACTCCACGTGGTTGAGCCAACATGGCTGAGTGCGATGCACCTCCTACGGAGACACACCCTTGGGCGTGGCTTCGTAAACCGTGCAGCACTGTGTACAGAAGCACCTCCCCAGATGCACATGGAGGCACGCAGTGCCGTGACTACGTAAGCCCATGAACACCCCTTCTCTTAAAAAGAGATGCCATGTTATGGTCTCTCTCTCCTCCTGTCCTGTTTCTCTGCTTCTGTACCCGCCTGGGAACTCTCTTAAGTAAACCCTCGTGTGGCCTTAGTAGCATGAGTGTGTGTGTGAGTGTGTCTCTTCTCACGCGCGAAACCAACAAATAGGATCAAGATATGATGCATAAAATTATCAAAAAATTAATTTTTAAAAAATGTATAAAAGCTCCATCCTCAGACAAAGAGAAATGGAACAACTCAATGTAACGTGGCATTTTGGATGAGATTTCATTTTGGATGAGATTCTGAAACCAAAAACATTAGATAAGGACTGAATTGTTATCTAGAGAATAATGACGGTGTTTAGGGTTAGCATAGCAGTGTTAACTATAAGCTGTGACAGCTGCACTGTTGGGAAGGCCTGGGGAGGGGGCTTTTTCTTGAGTTGTTGAACTTCAGCAGCTGCTTTGGCTTAGCCAGGCGCTTCCTATTATTTTCACACTTCATGCTCACATCCACGTACCTGGAATGAGGCTGATTCCATATTTCTTTTTTTCTTATGAATAAAGATATTTTTTTTTAATCCATGTATCCCCGTGTTCAGACTCCCTTTTCCCTTCCACCTCTCCCAGTCACTCACTTTTCTCTCCATCACTTTATCTCCTCCCCAGGGCAGGAGGTCCCAAGGTTCCAAGGTGGCTTAGTTCAGCATCCACTCCAGGTAGATCCGCTTTCCTCACCCCAATATCAAAACCGGGTCAGGTGTTCCTCTGGAGGGAATGGGCTCCAGAGGTGCCGGTCCAAGGTGTTTCAGATCCCAAGCTGTTCAGTAGTTGTGGTTTGCAGCTTCGACATGCTTAGCTTCTTGTTTAAAGTCCACTAATGAGTGAGTACATCCTCTGCTTACCTTTCTGGGTTTGTGATATCTTTTTTTTCTCTATTCTCAGACTTATGATTCTGTGAAAAAAATTGCGTCTGTGGGTTTTATATTTGTTGATGTTACGTTGGACAGTTTTGAGACATTGTACTGAGATATTAACTTTCACAAGGACACCTAGAACCCAGAAACCCTAGAATTAGTTCTGAATACAGAGTTTAGAGGAAACTGCAACAGACATACCCTGAAATGTTGGATCATCTGAGTCATCCATTCCCATCTGAGGTTTTTTTCAGCGCTTCCTCAATCAAATCTGTTTTTTCTTAACTCAGAATGAACCACAACCGCTCATTTTCTGTAGAAATAAAAGGAAAACCTCTTCTCCAAAGTAACATATCTTTTGACTTCAATTTTAAAGTTGAGGCATTTACAAAATATATAGGTTGGATAAATGTACCAGTATTTATAGTTGAATATTTCTTAGCATTTCTTGCTCCTGTATCAGCAGGCAAACAATTCAAAGACAACATAACATACAGTATCCAGATTCTGTGTATTTTCCATCTTGTGTGGCATATATATTAGGGTCCACACTGACACCAAGTATAGCACCACCACCTGCTGCTCATAAACATCATATAAATATTTAGCAGCAGGGACTCTTAAAAGAGTCTCAAGGGTTTTGCCACGAAGGCTGAGTCAGGAAGCCTGTCTTAAAGAAGCTCTGCCTATGCTCCCCCCCCTGCAAAAACAGTCCTCCCAAGAAAATGATGCTACCAAAAAGCCATCTTTGACTCTGTTCTATTTTTGTCTGCATGAACAGAAACCTTAAGTCTGTAATATGTAGCTCATGCTTGTATCAAGGCTCTTGTAAGACTGCGGGAACACACCTGGTTTCAGCTCAAGCTCAGATCTTTTTAGCTCAAGGGTGTCTCTGTACCATGGCCCTCTTGAGAAACACAACTAGGCAACAAGTTTGGACTCTGTTCCTGTGTTCTAGAATCCCTTTTCAGGCTTTATGTGCATGTACATGCACCAAATTGGAACACCATTTGTCTTCATCCCACTTTCTTTGCATTTCACTGTTGTCTTCTCTGCTTTTCTGCTTCCTAGAATTCTAGTCTGCTTGCCCCACCTCTACTTCCTATCTTGCTACTTGATCAATCAGCATTTTATTAAATCAATAGGAGTGACAAATATTTACAGTGTACAAGAGCATAGTCCCACAGCAGCCAGGCAAGATTTCCAGCAGAGGGATTGGGACACCAACCCATCCATAAAACCTTTAACCTACAATTTGTCCTGCCTGCAAGATGTGCTGGGGTAAAGGTGGAGCAGTAATTGTGGGAATGGCCAACCAATGGCTAGTTCAACTTGAGACCCATGCCATGAGAGGGAGCCCATGCTTGATACTGTGCCAACACCCAGAACCTGGAGAACCGAGGATAAAACCAACATGAGAAGGAGGAGGAGAAAAGAAGAAGTTGTCAATGAAATGATTCCTAATGGTATTTTTGCTATACTTAGTGTCCAGAACTTAGCATATTCATCATCAGAGAGGCTTCATCTAACAATGTGGAACAGATGCAAAGATCCACAGTCAAACATTAGGCAAAGTTCAGGGAAACTTGAAGAAGAGAAAGAAATATTATAAGAGCCATATGGGTCAAGAGCACAAGAAAAAAGCCCACAGAATCAACTAACCAGGGCTTATAGGGGCTCACAGAGACTGAACCGACAATCAGGTTTAGCCTGACCTAGGTCCTCTGCATATATGTTATGGTTGTGTAGGTCAGTGTTTTTGTGGAACTCCTAACACTGGAAGAAGGAGCTGTCTGACTCTATCTCATGGAATGCTTTGGATAAATTTAAATTATTTATCTTACGTCAATTTATCTTTTGTAGGATATGTATCCTAGATATTAATTTTTAGGCTTTATAGTCTGGTGAAATATAGATTTTTCTGCTTTTGGGACCCTACTCCTCAAACTGGACTGCCTCATTCAGTCTTAGTATCAGGGGATGTGCCTAGTTTCATTGCAATTTCGTATGTCACGTTTGGTTGATACACCTGGGAGGCCTGCCCTTTGCTGAAAGGAAATGCGGGGAGAAATGGGTCTGGAGGAGAGGGTAGGTAGTTCAGGGGAGGGACTGGGGGGGAGGAACGAGGTAAAACTGTGGTCAGAATGTAATATATGTAAGAAGAATAAATAAAAAAATCAAAATGTCTCTTCCTTTTCCATTTTGTGGAATAATAGAAAAGTATTGGTATTGATTCTTCTTTGAAGATCTGGTTATTCTGGCCCTTGCTTATTCTGAGTTGCAAGATTTTTAATTACTGACTCTATCTCATGGAATGTTTTGAATAAATTTAAATGATTTATTTCATGTTAATTTATCTTTTGTAGGATATGTATCCTACATATTAATTTTTTAGGCTTTACAGCTTGGTGAATTATAGATTTTTTTTCATTCTTTACTTTTTTCTCATTCAATATATCATGACCTACCTATTGGTGAGATGAGATGTTAAAATCTCACAGCATCACTGTGTTGGGCTTTAGAATCAATAATGTTCATTTTCTGAAACTCTCTCTCTCTCTCTGTATGTGTGTGTGTGTGTGTGTGTGTGTGTGTGTGTGTGTGTGTTTGGTAAGTATATGTTTAGGATTGTAATTTTGTGTTGATGAGTTTTTTCTTTAATGAGTAGAAAGTGTCTCTCTTTATCTCTTCTGATTAGTTTTAGTTTTAAGTCTATTTTGTCAGCTATTAGAATAGCTACATTGCTTGTTTCTCAGTTACATTTGCTTGGAATACATTTTCCATACTTTTACCCTAAGAAAGTGTCTGTCTTTGATAGTAAGGTATGTTTCTTGGTGGCCGCAAAAAGACAGATCTTGTTTACTAGTTCAGTCTGCTAGTTTTATCTTATCATTTGTGGAATAGAAGGTCTATAGATGGTCTTAAGGTTTCTATTGCTATGAAGAGACACCATGGACCAAAGCAACTCTTATAAAGGAAAATACTTAATTGAGGTGGCGACTTATAGGTTCAAAGGTTAATCCATTATCATCATGGTAGGGAGCCTGGCAGCATGCAGGCAGACATGGTGCTGATTACATCTTGATCAGAGGCAACAGGAAGTGGACTGTAACACTGGGCAGTAACTTGAACATATATGAGAACTCAAAGTCTGCTTCCACAGTGACACACTTCCTCAAATAAGATCATACCAATCTAACAAAGCCACACCTCCTAATAGTGCCACTCCCTTTGAATGCCATTTCTTGTTTTCTATTTTTCTTATTTAAAAAGGTTTTTCCATATCTACCACTGCTCCCCCTTCTCTCAGTTCCTCCCAATTCTCCCTCAGCCTCACTCTCACCCCACCCCCTCATTCATTCCCCGAGGAAGGCAAGGAGTCCCAAGGAGGGTCAGTTCAGTCTGGCATATCCAGTTGAGGTAAGTCCAAGTCCCTCATCTCAGTATTAAGGGTGAGTTAGGTGTTTCTCTGTAGGGAATGGGCTCCAAGATGTCAGTTCACGCACCAGGAACATAATCTGATCCTATTGCAAGAGGCTCCACAAACTGCCCACGGCATTTGACAGTTGTCTGCCTTTGGAGGATTTAGTTCCTTTCTATGAAGGTTCCTCAGTGATTATGTCAGAGTCAGTGAGCTCCCAATAGCTCCAGTCAGCTGTCCAGTCAGCTGTCTCTGTGGGTCTCCTCCTCATTATCCTGATTCCTTTGCTCGTATAATCTCTCCTCTCTCTCTTCAGCTGAACCAGGAGCTTGACCTGGTGCTTAGCTATTGATCTCTGCTTCTGCCTCTATCCATTGCTGGATGAAGGTTCTATAATGACAATTAGGATGGTCATTCAATTGATTATAGGGTAAGTCCTATTTAGGCACTCTCTCTACTATTGCTTGGAGTCCTAGCCAGGGACACCTTGTGGGTACTTGGAGGTTTCCTTAGCACTAAGTTTCTTTCTAACTCCACAGTGAGGTACCATGTGGTTGCTGGGAATTGAACTCAGGACCTTTGGAAGAGCAGTTGGTACTCTTAACCTCTGAGCCATCTCTCCAGCCCTCTAACCCCACAGTGGTGGAGGCCATTTTCTTTCAAACCACCACAGAGACCATTAATATTCTTGAGTTATTATTGAAGATGTGTATCAGTTCTTATCATTTTGTTGATTTTACAGTCTTTTAAAGCCTCTTTTGATTAAATATTCTGCACTTGTTTATGCATTCTCTTTACCTTCTTTCTGGGTTCAACCTTCTCTTCAGACCAGAGTATTCCTTTAAGTATCTTCTTGTACAGCTGGCTTAGTGGTCATAAGTTTCTTTAATCTGTTTTTATTTTGGAACACTTTTATTTCTCCTTCAACTTTAGTAGATATTTTGCTAGGTATAGTGGTCTGATTAATGGTTGTGATATTTCAGGACTTTGTATGTATTTTTCCTGGCCCTTCTGGCTCTCAAGTTTTCTGTTGAATAATCACATGTTATTCTAGTTGGTTAGTCTTTATAAATGACTTGACATTTCTGTCAGTTTAAACACCCTTTATTTTCTGTTTTTAATGTCTTAAATATATCATGGGAAAATTTTTCCTAGTCTTTCCTATTTGGTGTTCAGTAAGTCTCCTGAGTGTTGATGGTCATCTCTTTAGGTTTGTTCTTCATAATTCCTCTATGTTCAAAATTCAGAGGTTATATCTTTTCTCAGTGTCCCAATTAAGCTTCCCCATGGTTCCATTTATATATATATTTTAAAAATTTCTCATTGTCCTTTACTAAATGAGCCAATGCCTCTACTTAGTTCTCCATCTTTTATACCCGGTTTCCAACCTGATCCATCCTGATGATAAGGCTTTCCATTGCAGCTTTTAGCTACCTCATTGAGTTTGCCAGTTGGGTCTCTTGAGTTCATTTATTTAAAGTTTTATTCAAGAATTTTTAAATTTTACACACCAAGCACTGCTTTCCCCTCCTCTCCTCCCATTCACCCTACCTCCCCATACCCTACCACCATCCACTTCTCACGGAGATAAGGCACAACCTGGCTTATCAAATTGAGGCAGGATCAAGCTCTTCCACCCTGCATCAAGGCCAAGTAAGGCATCTGCTATATAGAATTGGTTCTAAAAATCTAGTTCTTGTACCCAGGATAAGTCCTCATCCCATTGCCAGAGCCCCACAAACAGGTCAAGCCACACAACTGTCATCCACATTCAGAGGGTTTAATTTAGTCCCATACAGGCTCGCCAGCTGTCAGTCCAGAGTCTGTGAGTGCTCACAAGCTCTGGTCAGCTGTCTCAGTGGTTTTCTCCATTGTGATCTTGAACCCTCACCACCACCTTGCTCCTATAATCCATTCTTCATCTCTTCAACTGACCTCCAGAAGTTCAATCAAGTGCTTGGCTGTGGGTATCTGCATTTGCTTCCATTAGTCATTGGATGTAATTTCTATGATGACAATTAGGGTAGTCACCAATCTGACTACAGAGGAAGGCTAGTTCAGGTACCCTTTGCACCATTGCTAGGGGACATTCTTGTGGGTTCCTGTTGGTTTCTCTTTAACCCCATAATGGCTCACTCTACCAAGATCTCTCTTTCATTGCTCTCCCTCTCTGTCCATCCCCCAACTCAGCCATTTCAAAGCCTCATGTTTTCACCCCCTCAGCCCTCTTCTTTAGTCTCCTGTCCCCATCTTCCCAGGAGATCTTAACCATTTCTCTTTCCTGGGCAATCCATTTGTATCCCTCTTAGGGTTCTCCTCTTTAAAAAGCTCTGTGGTTGTGGAACTAGAAAAAAATCACCTTGAGTGAGGTAGCCCAGACCCATAAAGACAAACACACTATGTCCTCACTCATAAGTGGATGTTAAATACAAAGCAAATAATAACCAGACTATAATTCACAACCCCAGAGTTTATTTTTTTATGTGTCTCTACACTATTTGTCAGGTACAATATATTTAAAACTGATTTGAAAGAATTATAAGCACAAAGTTATATAATATACATGAGGAACTATTTTTGTAGTGTACAACCATAGATAATGTCATACACTTGTACTGTAGAAAGCTTGGTTATGGTATGGTTACTTTCTGCTATGAAAAGACTATC
Organism: Sigmodon hispidus; assembly: GCA_004025045.1. Lineage (NCBI taxonomy): Eukaryota > Metazoa > Chordata > Mammalia > Rodentia > Cricetidae > Sigmodon > Sigmodon hispidus. Next base: position 33,920 of record PVIH01010954.1, read on the forward strand.
TTCTCCAGTCTTTCAGAAATGCAGGAAATTGTTGTCTACTAATCTCAAGTATTGATAAAGATTGACTGGGATTGGAAGGTCTCTGATATGATGTACTTTTATAGAAGTTCAAGGAATAATGACAACACCCCCTGCATAGCAGAGAGCCAAACGCCAGCATTTACAGATAATCCCAGCGGGGCTGTGTGTTTTATAACTCTGGGCACACCCACTTGAGAAATATATAAATTAGGAACAGCTTAGCTTTCCATCAAGATCTTTTCTGGCAAGATGAAGTCTACTAGCATCTTCCTCCTTGCATTGCTCCTCCTTTTGGTGACAGAAGCCACTGGAAGGCAAAAGGGTGAGTGGGAAGGGTTAATCTCAGGAGAAAACAGCAGGGACAATGGTCTTCTTCACAAGGGACTTTGAGGATCTGAAGAAGGTCATTTTACAGAGACTCTCATTTCTGACAAGAAGTTAGTCTTCTCTAGCTGTAACCACAGCTCTTGCCTGAATATCAGTGAATTGATGTCCAAAAAGTCAGTGCGAGGGATTGGAAGGGAATGTTAGAGATCATGTGGCTCAAATATTCTCATAATCACTTACTAGGAGAGGGACAGTTTCCAAAGTAGATCAGGCCTATTTCTAACTAGACAAAAGATTGAAAAGTCTCTAAACAACACAAAAGACAAGTTGCAACGCAAGATAGGTTACTAATCTGAGCAAAACCACAGGCAGTTTTCAGTGTCTTAATTCACAACAAACCCAGACTCTGTGGGAATATACAGTTAGAGAATAAAACATGTTTTCTCTCATCAGACAAATTCTCACAGTCTGAAGCCATGAGTGACCACTTTGGACATGGCCAGGGGGAAAAAAGCTCTTCATCAAGTTCTTCTGTAATAATTATATCTGATAAGAGTATCTCTTCCAAAGACCCCCAAAACCCCTCTGGTGAACATAATGCTGATCAAACTGATATTAAAAAAGGTAAACAGAGCATAGGGGATGATGGTTCTGATGGTGACAAGATTTCAATTGTAAAGAAAAAGAAGAGCAAGTTTTCTCAAGACGTGGTTGGTTAACGCTGTCATCAACCAGTAGAAGTCCTGCGCCAATATGATGGTGAGAATTTTTCCTATGAGGGAAATGCTGACCCAGGGTTTAGAAGTTGTGTATGAGCATTCCCTGGGCCACTCTATGTGACTGGTCCCCACCATGCACCCCAATGGAGTTGTGGTGTGTGACCTTTAGGAATATGAGAAAAGCAGCCAGCAGAGGAGTTTAAAGGCACCCGGGCACTGATTGTGTCCCGAATTCTTACTCTTAGTATGTATTCTCCATGATTTTTTTCTTTCATAATCCAACAAGTGAAAATGTTGAAATTTAACTAAATTTATAAGTTTATAATCTTATTAATTCTTATATTTTTACTAACCAAAGTTTAATTTCTTACTTATCATGTTGGAAGTTTTATAGTAAAGATCTTTAGATGACCATACATTCAAGAATCAGATCCCTTTCTCCTCTCAATAAAAGAAAGGAGTGAAAAGAAAAGCCCCTGTTTGTGACTCAGGGGAGATGAAAAATAGCAGTAACAGGTAGCAATGAGGAAGGAAAGACATGTGGCCCCCTCACATAGCCTCCCTCCACCATCTCCATATTTCAGATTGTTCTCTCTCTCCCTAGGAGTCAAATGACCAAACAGAAGCCTGTGATATCTTCAGCACGCAACTCCCCTGTGGTCCTTGTGACAGTCCACAGATGACACTTACTTCTCACACTTGTTTGCTTTGAGATTCCTAAACTCCCATGTGGCCCCAGTGGCAGTCCATGGATGGTACTTGCTTCTCAGACTTGCTTGTCTTGAGATTCCTAAACCTGACATTTATTAAGATAATTTCTTTCCAATAAAAAGATAAATTTGCATCATTAACTTTTGACTCCTGGGGCCTCTTAGCTCTGTCACATTTAGAAACTGAGTGGGACTCCTGTACTTAACATTCTAAAATTTAAGAAAGTGACCTACTTGTACGACCATGGGGAATAATAATAAAAGACACATTTTAAAAAACTATTCTGGATAGAAACCTAACATTCGGAAACAACCTAGATGCCCCTCAACTGAAGGATGGATTAACAAACTGTGGTACATCTACACAATGGAGTACTACTCAGCAGTAAGAAAAAATGATATCCTAAAATTTGCAGGCAAATGGATGGATTTGGAGAATATCCTCCTGAGCAAGGTATCACAAACCCAGAAAGATAAGCAGGGGATGTATTCACTCATTAGTGGACTCTAAACAAACAAACAAGAAAAAAAATAAAGCATGCCCAAGCTGCAAACCACAACCACTGAAGAGCTTGGGATCAGAAGCACCTTGGACTGACTCCTTGGATCCCACTCCCACTAGAGGAACATCTGACTCAGTCTTGAGGTTGGGGGTAGAAAACTGGATCTGCCAGGAGTGGAGGCTGAACTAAGCAATATTGGGACAGTGGGACCTTGGGACCACCTGCCCGGGGCAGGGTGGGGGGAGGAGTCTTAAAGAAGAGAGAATGACCTGATGTGGTGGGAGGGGGAAGGGATCTTGAATAAGGATATACAAGGATAGATAGTGTGACTTCTTTGTTCATAATAATAAAATAAAGGAAAAAACAAAACAAAAAAAAGAAACCCAACATTTAATACAAGGTGCTGGCAGTCTGTCAGTCACTGCATGTACCACTAATCCTAATGCCTTCTTGACCTTTTTCCTACTGGGGCTTCAAACTAGCAACCTAGGAAATGTCACAGGAGACACATTCTGGTAGGACACAGCACCTATGGTGCCCCTGTTCCCACCAGTCCACAATAGCAATCCTTGCCCTTGGTTCAAGTATCTTGTTAATTGTAGAGATTCTTTTAAGAATCAATGTCCCTAAGTGTGCTGTATAAAACATCTACTGATTGTACAAGAAGAGTGTACTTAACAATCCCATCTTTGGAGAGACGCACCAGGGGGGACCAGCTATGATGGTCAGAGAGGGTTGGCTTCATGGTACAAACCCTAATGCTCACACACTCTTATAGCCAGTATTTAAGGATTACTCCAGGGAGAAATCTTCCAGAAGCAGAAATCATCATGGAGAAGAAAAAAAAAAATCATAGCCCTATGGATGGGGGGTTGGTTTCCAATTCCATACTTGCAACACACATATTGTCAACCAAACCTGTCTTTATATTCTCCAAAACTAATCTCCAGTATCTACATGAATAGAATGTTATTATAATAACCTCAAACTTAATTACAAAATAGTGGTTGAAACAGAATAAGGTAAGGACACATTTGTGATTCTGCAGAAAAACATCACTGACAGAGGTTCTTAGGCAAGGATGTAATTGACCCTTGTAGAAATAGAACAATTCTGAATGTGAGAAAATAGCAACTGACCTACCCCTGGCACTGTGAGAAAAAGGATCATGCATAGTTATCAGAGCCACTCATCTTTGATTCTAGAGAGTAAGTATATCCAAGTCTTTATTTACAAAGGCCACAGCCTTCTTCAACCTTCTTTGCTATTAGTTAGGAGGTTTAGTCTGTCACCTCAATGCATCTAGCAAATAGAGCATTGAAAAAGCATTCTTCTATACCTTTACAGCAGAAGTTTGAGATCTGGACATGTTGGGAACGTGAATACATATGTCCTACCAATCTCTCTCAATGGAAAGGCTCAGTCCTGAACGTGAATACATATGTCCTACCAATCTCTCTCAATGGAAAGGCTCAGTCCTGATCTGTTGTAGATGTGTTATAAGAATATATGACTACTCTAGGTCACAGTTGATAAATGAAAAACTTTTGTTCAGAATTGAACATATTAGAAGAACATATCAATTAAAAATGACTAATACTTTCCATTTCAATGCAATGGAGGTTTGAAATTTTTTTTTATAATTTTAGAATTTATCAAGCATTTTTTTTTCCTTTGGGGAAAAGCACTAACAGCTTTAAAAAGAAAAGAATAGACCCAAATTGGAAAATCTAAAAGAAATAGATAATTTTCTTGATATAGAGAACCTACCAAAGCTAAATCAAGATCAGATAAGCAATTTAAATAGACACATAATCCCTAGTGAATTGAAAGCAGTAATTAAAAGACTCATAACCCAAAAAAGCCTATGGCCAGATGGTTTCAGTGCAGAATTCTACGAGATTTTAGGAGAAAAATTAATGCCAACATGCTCCAAATTATTCTACAAAATAGGAACAAAAGAAATATTGCTGAATTATTTTTAGAAGGCCACAGTTACCCTGATACCCCAAACAATAAAGAACCCAATAAAGAAAGAAAATTACAGACCAATTTCCCATATGAACATAGATGCAGAAATTCTCAATAAAATATGTGCAAACAGAATCAAAAAACACATCAAAAATATCATTCACCATGATCAAATAGGCTTTATCCCGAAGATGCAGATTGGTTCAACATATGTAAATGGATAAATGTAAACCATCATATATACAAACTGAAAAACAAAAGTACAAGATCATCTCATAGGCAGAAAAGGCCTTTGACAAAATCTAACACCCCTTCATGGTAAAAGTCCCAGAGAGGCTTGGGGATACATGAGACCTACATGCCTCAACATAATAAAGGTGATTTTTATCAGCCAATATCAACCTAGATGAGAGAAACTCAAACCAATTCCACTAAAGTCTGAAACTAGACAAGGTTATCCACTTTTTTCATACCTTTTCAAAATTATTTGAACTCTTAGCTAAAGCATTAAAACAACTGAAGGGTATCAAGAAAGAAAAGCAAGAAGTCAAAGTATCTTTATTTGCAGATGATATGGTTATATACATAAATGAACTTAAAAATTCCATCAGAAAACTCCTAAAATTAATAAGCACTTTCATCAAAGTAGCAAGATAAAAAACTAACACACAAAAGTCAGTAGCCTTCCTATATACAAATGACAAATGAACTGAGAAAAAAAATCAGGAAACAATACATTCCACAATAGCCTCAAAGAATCTTGAGGTAACTGTAAACAAACAAGTAAAAGACTTGTATGATTAAAAACTTTGAGACTTTGAAGAATGAAATTTAAGAAGATATCAGAAGATGGAAAGATCACCTATGTTCATGGATTGGTAGAATTGATAGAGTAAAAATGGCTATCCTACCAAAATCAATTAACTGATTCAATGTAAGCCTCATCTAAGCTTCAACATAATTCTTCACAGAAATTGAAAAAATTTAAGCTTCAAATGAAAACACACACACACACACACACACCACACTATCTGAAATAAACTTGAATATTGAAATATTTGCTGGAGGTATTTCCATCCCCGACCTAAAATCATCCTGCAGAAGCTTTTTATTTAAAAACACCATGATATTGACATAAAAATGAACATATTGATCAAGGGGATCAAACTGAACACCCAGACATAAACTCACACATCTATGAACACCTGATTTTTGATAAAGAAACCATGAACACACATTAGAAAAAAGACAGAATCTTCAACAAATTGTGTTGGTCAGACTGAATGGGCACATGTAGAAGAATGCAAATATATCCATACTTATCATCCTGCATAGAACTCAATTTCAAATGGATCAAGGACCTCAACTGAAATGATAGAAAAGAAAGTGGGGGATAATCTTGAATTCATTGGCACAGGAAAAGGCTTTCTGAACGGAATACTGATGACATAGGGACTAAGAGTAATAATGAGGCCTGATGAAGCTGAAAAGCTTCTGTGTGGCAAAGGATACCATCATTTGGACAAAAAAGTAGTCTTCAGAATTGGAAAAGAGGTTTACCAACTACACATCTGACAGAGGGCTAGTATTTAAAAAAACATAAAGAACTAAAAATAATCAAACATCAATAAAGTAAATAAACCTCTTTAAAAACGGGATACAAATTTAAATAGAAATTCTCAAAAGAAGAAACATAAATGGCTAGACATTACTGAGAGAAATGTTCAACATCCTTAGTCATAAGAAAAATGCAAATCAAACTGACTTTGAGATTTCATTTTACATCAGTCAGAATGGCCAAAACTAATAAAACAAATGACAGCCCATATTGGTGAGGATGCGTAGTAAAGGGACATTCATCCATTGTGGGTGGGAATGCCACTATGGGAGTAGGTATGATGATTCCTTAGGAAGCTGAGAATAGATGTACCACAAGGTCCAGGTATGTTACTCTTGGGCAAACACCCAAAGGATACTTAATACTACCATAAAGACAATTCCTCAATCATGTTTATTGCTACTCTATGCATAATAATCAGAAAATGGAAACAGAATAGATAATCATCAATGGACAAAAAATGTACATTTACATAATAGAATACTACTCAACTGTCAAAAATAAAATTTGCAGGTAAGTGAATGGAGGGAGATAATCCAGACCCAGAAAGACAATTAATAGTATGTTTTTGCTTGTATGTAACTATTAACTGTTAAGTCTTGAATAAGTATGCTAAATCAGCATAGCCATAGAGGTTAGGCATAGAGTAAGTGACTGAAGGAGATGGGTCTCCCTAGGAAGGGAAAATAGAATAAATAGTTATCAATGGATAAGGGGAGAGACTGAAAACTTAGGGTCAAATGGAAATGGGTAGAGAAGGGGGGGTGAGGAAAGAAATATGGAAGGAACAGCTAAAACTCAGCCATTTGAGGGATTATATGGAAACCTAATATAATAGAAGCTTCCTAAAATATATACACATCTTAAGGAAATTTAAATGAAGTCGCCCAATAACAGCAGAGACAGAACTCCAGCTGTATATCTCTCATGATCAAATGAAGCTTCCACTGCCAGAAATGTGTTATATCCAATCAAGTTGCTGGTCAAAAGGACTTTGTGAGGACCTTCAAACTTCCAGACTATTGGGCAGGCAATAGGTTTCTCTCCACAGTCTGACATTAAGTCCCTGTTGTTGGAGACAACACCTAGGCAACTCATTGGGCATAGAGAAAGCAAGTTGATGTCTACCTAAGCCTTTACACATCCTGACTAGTGTTCATGGTACAGGAAGGTACCATACACACTACCAAAGGAGAACCATAGACACTGACTCAACTACAAATCCTTTTAAGGTGATGACCTGCTTGCACAGTGTTCTAGTGCAATAACGGCACAAATCTTGTGGGAGTAACCAACCACTATCTGATTGAACTCAAGGCCCACTCCATGAGATGTGACTCAACCTTGACACTGCTCAGGTGACCAAAAACATAAGACCAGATAGCCCATGAATCTAGGGAAAACCAAATACTTCTATTCTGCTAAAGGAAGATGGCAATAATTGACCCCTAAAGACATTCTGCCATTCTCATAGATTAGTGTCCTTCTCAGCCACCACCAGAGAATCTTCCTCGTACATAGATGGTAATAAATACAGAGACCCACAGCCAGACATTTTGAAGAGGGTGACAGACTTTGGAATATTCAGTCCTACAAGAGATGTCTCCATCAAATCCTTTTTTTCAGGGCTGAGAAAACGTTACAGAAGAGGATGTGGAGTGTAGAGGCCAAGGGGATGGAGGGCACACCATGGAAACAAAGCCTCCTAAACACAGTTGGACTGACACACATATGACCTCACAGAGAGTGAAGCAGCATATACAGGGCCTGCAAGGGTCTGTTCCAGATAGTGTCCATGCTGAGAGAAGTGGATACATGTCCCTATCTCTGACCCAGAAGTCATCTCTAATTGATAACTACTTACAAATAAAAAATTAGTTTTCTCCAGCAGAGTTTCACTAGGGATACAAACCATCAGCTGTAGATGGCCAAACTCAATGACATCTTTGGAGGTTCTTTGTCTTATAATGTTTTAGTCATATCATTCACATTTGTTTGTTTGTTTATTAACTTACAAGTCTTTTGCATATATATGAAATATATATTATATATGTGTGTAAAATGGCTTCCTCTTTTGTGTTTTTACCATGCTCTTGTGTGTGCAAACAGGTGTGTCTCCTCATCTATATGTGTTTCTTGTGCTATTTCTTTATTTCTTTTTATTCTGTTTGTTTTGTTCCTATTCCAATTTGTCTGTTTTTGTTCTATCTTATTTTACTTCATCATTATTCTTTAGATTCCTGTTTGTTTCCTTTCTTAAAAAAAAGAAAGATTTATTTATTATGTATCTGTTCTGCCTGCATGTGTCTGCAGGACAGAGGAGGGCACCAGATCTCATTAATAGTGGTTGTGAGTCACCATGTAGTGTCTGGAACTTGAACTCAAGACCTCTGTAAGAGCAGCCAGTGCTTTTAACCACTGAGCCATTTCTCCAGACCCATGAGAAGACACAAAGGGTGTGGGTTTAGATGAGAAGGTAAGTGGGAAGGATCATGAAGGAACTGTAAGAGGGGAAACAATCATCAGAATATACTGTATGAAAAAAATCTGTCTTCCTGCAGGAAATAATCAAATTTAGAGCTGAAATCAATACAATTGAAACAAAAAGAACAATACAAAGTATCAATGGATCAAAGAGCTGATTCTTTGAGAAAGTCAACAAGGTAGATAAGCCCTTATCCAAACTAATCAAAAAGCAGAGAGTATCCAAATCAACAAAATCAGAAATGAGAAGGAGGTCATAACAACAGACCCCTAGGAAATCCAGAGAATTATAAGGTCATACTTTGAAAATCTATATTCCACAAAAATGGAAAACCTAGAAGCGTATGCTGGAGAGGTCGCTGAGCAAGGAGAGCACTCCTCCATTGTTGGTGGGAGGGTAAGGTTGTTCAGGCACTCTGGAATGCATTATGGTGGTTTCTCAGAAAACTGGAGTCAATCTCTCCAAGATCCAGCAATACCGCTACTGGGTGTATACCCTAAAGACGCACATTCACACTCCAAAGGCATTAGCTCAACTATGTTCATAGCAGCATTATTCCTAATAGCAAGAACCTGGAAACAACCTAGATGGCTCTCAACTGAAGAACGGATTAACAAACTGTGGTACACAATGGAGTTCTACTCAGCAGTAAGAAAAAATTATATCCTAAAATTTGCAGGCAAATGGATGGATTTAGAGAATATCCTCCTGAGTGAGGTATCTCAAACCCAGAAAGATAACCAGGGGATGTACTCACTCATTAGTGGACTCTAAACAAAAAAAGCAAAAAGCAAAGCATGTCCAACTGCAACCACAAACACTGAACCCCTTGGAATCCAAAACACCTTGAACTGGCACCTTGGATCCCATTCTCTCCAGAGAAACACCTGACTCAGTCTTGATGTTGGGGTGAGGAAACTGGGTCTGCCAGGAGTGGATGCTGAACTAAGCCATATTGGGACGTTGGAACTTCCTGCCCTTGCTGGGGAGGAGATGGAGAGATGTGGAGAAGAGAGAGTGACTGGAGGGTGTGGGAGGGGGAGGGAGCTTAAACAAGGATCTACACAGAAAGAAAATGTGACTTCATTCATAATAAAAAAAAGAAGGATGAGAGGGAGGAGGAGACGATGAGATCAATGCTTCTCTGTCCTTCAATTAATATTAAGTATATATTTAAAAATATCTGTGGAAAAAATAAAAAATACATTAAAGAAAAAGAAAACAATCTGTCTTCAATAAAAGAAAAATAGGAAAGAAGAAGTGTGAAGCTATAAGTTGAATTAGGTGCTCTCCAAATTAGATGTTTCTAATGTAATATTTTTCATACATAAGCACTGCATCTCCATTACTTTCACCACTTCTTCCTTTTCCAACTTTCTTCATGTTCCTCACTTCAACCCAAATTTATTGCCTCTTCTTTATTATTGTTACATGTACATGCATAAGTATGCACACATGAATGTGGTGGAATGTCCTCTGTATGCTGTAAATACAGGACTATTTTGGCCTATGTACAGCACCATACAAGTGGGTGGAGAATCAGAGGACAGACAGGTAGAAGGAGGGTGGAGTTACACAGTCGCCATCTGACCCTAGAAGGAGGAACATGTAAGAGATATAGGTGAGCCACGGGTTAGGCCATGTGGCAGGTAGATTATAGAAATGGGTTGAATTAAGATGAAAGAGCTAGCTAGTAATGTGCATGAGACATGGGCCAAACAGTATGAAGTTAATATAAGTGTCTGATCCATTTCTTTGGGGGATAAAAGCTGCCCGGGCCAGGTACAAACCTCCAGGCCCAAACGGGCCCAGGAAACGTTCTACAACACATGAATATATAAGTATACAACTTACTGAGTCCATTTAATATTGCTTGTATATACAAATATGTGACCATCTGAGATTGGACAACCTATGCATGAACTGTCCCTTGAATTAAATGAATTCTCCTCTTAGCAGCCATTGTCTGCCTATACCTCTCCAGTTAGAGGTGGAATCTTAGGAATTTCTCCAGTCCATGTTGGTATGTCACTTGGTGCTGTCATCATGAATGTCTTGTTTACTAACCATACTGACATTCCCTTCATTTGGGGAGGGCACTATTTCACTATTTCACAGCATGTATCTTGGAGCTCAGGTCTTACGATCTTTCTATCTCTTGTGTGAAATTTTCCCTTAGCCTACGTGTAGGGATTGTGGATGTGTCAGAGTTGGAATCCTCATGGTCACTTGTTCTCTGACAGTCACTTGCTTTGACAAGTTGTGGGTCTCTGAAATAATTTCCATCTGTTGAAAAAGATCTTCTTTGATAAGAGGTGAGAGCTACATGTATCTGAATGTACATGTAATTAGAAATTAGTTGGGAATTATATTGGTTTAGGAACATAATAACAAAAGTTTCTTCTTTAGGTTCCTTGGCCTCAACAGTCATGGGTAGTTGGCCATGTTTACAGAATGAGGCATGAGTTTCCCTGTTGAATGGACATTAAGTCCAATTAGTTAGTTAACCTCCCCCCAGACAAAAGTGTCACTATTGCACCATTTGGAGACTATCTTGCTGAGTCCATCATTGTGTGGCTTATAACCTTTTCAGGTGGGTAAGACTATTAGCTTACATAGCACCTCTATATCTTGTTTCCCAGGGGCCACAGACTATTTGAGAAGATCACATATGATGTTCTAACAAGACTAGTTTGTGCTTTCAATTAATTATGAACCCCCTCCATGATGCTGAAGGTGGCCTAGCACCCACAATCTACCTGTTTGCTTCTTAGATAGCTGAGATTACAGGTGTGCACCACCATTTCACCATGACTGGCTTCTTTTTATAAAGAACATTTGAAAATAGCACAGTTACACATAAAAAGCTGAAGTGAAGGAAATCTGAAAATCAAGAAATTTCTGGGGTGTCAGAAGCCTGGAGTAAGGCAAAGAACAAATTCTCCCTCACAGACATAAGAAAAAGCAGGGCACTGGACACTTTGATTTCATACTTCTAGTCATCAGAACCTTGAAATAAAAGATGACCATTTTTAGGGTTTTTGGAACTTTTTATGAATCCCAAAGCAAGCAATCCATGGCAGAATACAGTGTTCTTCATACTTACAAGATGGAAGAAAATGTTGCATTCACAGGCATATGTAAGCACATACATTAAAAGAGTTTTATACTCACAGAAGAGAGAACCAACCTGACAATTTCCCCTAGATTATTGGACAAAATGAACACCAACAGTGCATCACTACAATAGGATATTCTGAGAGAAAAAACTTAGAACAGATATTAAGCCAAAATTTGTTGGGAAATAATAAAGGAATCTTGCTATGTGGGAGAAGAGAGTCTCCTCAGGCTACCTGGTGTGTATGAAAGACTGAGTTTTTCTATTTACTTAAGGAAATAAGAAAGAAATGAATATCTAGACTTCAAGAACATATTTTTTTCTTTTTATTACATATGGCTTGTCAATATACTTAGAATCAAACAGTAGAAAGAGTGAGGCCTGACTATTTTTTAAAAACATATTGCTATTCTTTCATCAGCTATACAAAGTGACCATGTTATTATGATGTATAATCATATTAACTTGGAAAACTTTGTGTGGACCATGGTGGCACTGGGACTCTATGCTTTATACTATATCTGCTGTAAATTTAAGCATATTTGAAAAATTAAAATCTGATAATAACTTGTGGATTGTTATGACACATAGAAAATAAGCTATGTTAAGCACTTTGAATATAAGGCATTTACAAGCTTCAAATAGAAATTAGACTGGTTTAGGAAAGTAGCAATAGAGGATTCCCCTCTAGTGTCTGAGATCTCAACAAACCATGGGTAGTAGGGCAGATTTACAATACCAGGCTTGGGTTTCCACCCATTCATCAGGACATATACCCAAGTAAATAGCTGGTGGTTATCCCCAAGACCAGAGTGCCAATATTGTACATTGGGGATATCTTGGCAGACTGGTCATGGTTTTTTACAGCAGCATAGAATATTGACTGATGTTTTCTCTCTTGGTAGCTTTAATAATATCTTTCAATATTAAAAGGGTTAGTCCTCAGGAAGAAGGCTTCCAGGTTAGTTACAGCTCAATTCTTCCAAGTCCTGTGTCTGAAGGATTTGGTATCTTCAGCAATTGGGTCTTGCCTTCAGTTTCTGGGAGGAGAGCAATAGCTTTGTTGTTGGAGGAATTTCTTAGTCTACTTTGACCACAACTTAAAAGGAGGTTTCCCAGGCTGGGAATTGGAAATTTAGCTAGATGGTCTATGGTTTTAGTGGCATATCACCACTCCAAGTGGTGTGATTTCATTTAGATGTCATTCTGCATGTATATTTTCAAGTAAATGTAAAATGATATTTTTCTCATGGCATTTTCAAGCATCCTTTGAGTTATTTTTTCCCTCCACTTCCCCCTCCCTCTGTCTTACCCTCCATCCTCCCTCCATAGATTAAAGTTCCTCTCATTTTCCCATTTCCATCCTTCATAACACCCATGTCCTACCCCTTCTACAATGTTCCCTCTCTTTCTGCTTCTTCCCCAACATATGAGATATTTTTGATTTCTGATTTTCTGCAGCGAGTCCAGGTTATATTCTGATATCTGAAGATTTGGAGATATGACCCACAAGTAAAAGATACTGTGACATTTATCTAGATCTGGGTTATCTCTCTCCATATATTTTCCGGATTACTATCAAATTACCTGAAATTTTTATTAACTTGCTTTTTGTTTCATCTGAATAGAATCTAATTGTGTATATGTACCATGCTTGTATTTTCTCTTCATCAGTTGAGAACATCTAGGTTGTTTCCATTTCCTAGCTCTGTGAATAGAGCCATAAAGTAAATGACTGAGTAAGTATCTATGAAGTAGGATTTCCAGTCCATTGGGTGTATGTCAAAGAGTGGTACATCTGTGTCATATATGGTTGTTTGGGTGAGAATGACTCTATAGTCTTATATATTTGCATGCTGAGTCCCTCTTTGATGAACTGTTAGAAAGGGGCTAGTGGGCGTGGCCTTGTGGGAGGAGGTGAATCACTAGGAGTGGGCTTTGACTTTTTTTATTATGAATAAAGTCATATTTTTTGCCCATGTATAACCTTATTCAAACTCTCTCCCCCCTCCTGCCCCTTCCCGTCACTCTTTCTTCTCCATATCTCTCCATTTCCTCCCCAAAGGGCAGGAGATCCCAAGGTTCCAATGCGGCTTAGGTCATCATCCACTCCAGGCGGATCTACTTTCCTCACCCCAACACCAAAACTGGGTCAGGAGAGAAGGACTGAGGACTTTGAAACTCAGACCCCGCCCAGAGAAGAGCAGGTTCCAGCGACTGATCCCTTGTCCTGAAAGTCGATTTCCAGGACCAGGGTCAATCTGTAGAGCCTGATCCGGGACTCTCCTTAGCAAACAGGACTGGGATTTGGCTGTGAGGGACTACTCCAGCCACAACTAAAAGAGGTAACCTTGCACAGCAGGCCCCACCTCCAGGGCAAACTGCATCATCAGAGAAGGACTGAGGCTTTGATATTCAGACCCCTGTCCAGAGCAGAATCAGAAATCAAGCAGATCCCTTGCTCAGAGGAGACAGGAGACACACAACCCCGCTTGCTACAACTGACTAGGAGAGGCCTTATCATGTACCACTGAAGCCATAGGCAGACACCAGTGCAAAAATACATATAATAATATAAAGAACAACAAGGCAACTCCAGAAGAAACTGTTAGATCTACAACTACAAGACCTGAACAGAGCAATGAAGAGGAAACAGAAGGAAACAACACCAAAAACACCTTTACGAAGATTATTTAAGCCTTCAAAAAAGATATAAAAAATTCCCTTAAAGAAATAGAAGAAAATACAAACAAAAAATTGGAAGAGATTAACAAATCCTTGAAAGAAAACCAAGAAAGGGTAAACCAAAAAATGAAAGAAACATTCCAGAAACTAAAAACTGAAGTAGAAGAATAAGAAAGGCACAAAATGAGACAAAAGATGGAAATAGAAAATCTGAAGCAAAGAGCTCGAACTACGGATACAAGCATAATCAATAGAATCCAAGAGATGGAAGAGAGAATCTCTGAAGTGGAAGACTCAGTAGCTGAAATAGATACATCAGTCAAAGAAAATACTAAAACCAAAAAAGCTATAATACGAAATGTTCAGGAAATCTGAGACACCATGAAAAGACCTAACTTGAGAATAATAGGAATAGAAGAAGGAGAAGAATACCAGCTCAAAGGCACAGATAATGTATTGAATAAAATCATAGAAGAAAACTTTCCTAACTTGAAGAAGGAAATGCCTATAAAGATACAAGAAGCTTACAGAACACCATATAGATATGACCCTGCAAAAAAGTCCACTTGCCACATAATAATCAAGCCACAAAACATACAGAACAAAGAAAAAATTTTAAGAGCTGTAAAAGAAAATGGCCAACTTACTTATAAAGGCAGACCTTCAGAATAACACCTGACTATTCAATGGAAATGATGAAAGCTAGAAGGGCTTGGTTAGAAGTTATACAGATGCTAAAAGAGCATGGCTGCCAAACTAGAATACTATACCCTGCAAGATTATCAATCACCATATATGGAGTAAACAAGATATTTCATGACAAAGTCACACTGAAACAGTACTTATCTACCAATCCAGCACTACAGAGAGTATTAGAGGGAAAACTCCAACCTAAAGATCCCAGATACACCCATGAAACCACAAACAATCAATAATACCACAGAAGAATAGCCCAGAAAAAGGAAATACATATGAGCTACTACCAAAAATAGCAGGAAATATCAATCAGTGGTCACTAATATCCCTTGATATCAATGGACTCAATTCATCTATAAAAAAACACACACTAACAAGATGGATACAACAACAGAAGCCATCCTTGTGCTGCATAGAAGAAACACACCTCAACCACAAAGACAGACACAGGCTCAGAGTAAAGGGTTGGGAAAAGACTTTCCAATCAAATGGTAATAAGAAACAAGCTGGGGTTGCCATTCTAATATCTAACAAAGTAGACTTTAAGCTAAAACCAATAAAAGAGACCAAGATAGTCATTATTTATCCATCACAGGAAAAAATGGTCAAGAGGAGATTTCAATCCTGAATATTTATGTCCCTAATATCCCTTAATATCAAAGGACTCAATTCCTGAATATTATGTCCCTAACCCTAACCCCAACCCTACCTATGTAAAAGAAGCACTGCTAAAGCTCAAATCCCGCATCAATTCTCATACACAATTATCAGGTCATACTTTGAAAATCTATATTCCACAAAAATGGAAAACCTAGAAGAAATGGACAGCTTTTTGGACAGGTACCATTTACCAAATTTAAAGGAAGAGCAGATTAATCACCTAAACAGACCTATAACCTTTAAGGAAATTGAACCTGTCATTAAAAGCCTCCCATGTAAAGAAAAGCCCAGATCCAGATGGTTTCAGTGCAGAATTCTACCAGACATTCAAAGAAGAACTATTACCAATACTTCTCAAACTGTTTCACACAGTAGACACTGAAGGAATATTGCCAAATTCCTTTTAAGAGACCACAATTACCCTAATACCCAAGCCACTCAAAGACACAACAAAGAAGGAGAATTACGGATCATGAATATTGATGCTAAAATTCTCAACAAAATTTTGGCAAACCATACACAACAATACATAAAAACTATCATCCACCATGACTAAGTTAGGCTTCATCCCAGAAATGCAAGGATGGTTCAACATACAAAAAACCGTAAATGTCATCCATCATATAAACAAACTGATGGGGAAAAAACCACATGTTCATATCCTTAGATGCTGAAAAAGCCTTTGACAAAATACAACACTCTTTATGATAAAAGCAACATTATTTGTAATAGCAAGAACCTGGAAACAACCTAGATGTCCCTCAACTGAAGAATGGATTAACAAACTGTGGTACATCTAAACAATGGAGTACTACTCAGCAGTAAGAAAAAATGATATCCTAAAATTTGCAGGCAAATGAATGGATTTGGAGAATATCCTCCTGAGTGAGGTATCACAAACCCAGAAAGATAAGCCGGCGATGTACTCACTCGTTAGTGGACTCTAAACAAACAAACAAACAAACAAACAAACAAAAATAAAAAGCAAACCATACCCAAGCTGCAAACCACAACCACTGAACAGCTTGGGATCAGAAACACCTTGGACTGACTCCTTGGATCCCACCCCCCTAGAGGAACATCTGACTCAGTCTTGATGTTGGGGTGAGAAAACTGGATTTGTCAGGAGTGGAGGATGAACTAAGCAATATTGGGACCTTGGAACCTTGGGATCGCCTGCCCATGGAGGGGATGGGGAGATGTGGAGAAGAAAGAATGACCTGATGTGGTGGGACAGGGAAGGGACCTTGATTAAGGATGTACAGGGATAGAAAATGTGACTTTATTCATAATTAAAAGCTATGGATGGATCAGAAAAAATATCTCAATATATTAAAAATGATTTACAAGAAGCCGACAGCCACCATCAAACTTAATGGAGAAAAACTCAAAGCAATCTCACTAAAGTCAGGAGCTAGACAAGGATGTCCTCTCTCCCCTTATCTGTTCAATATAGTATTAGCTAAAGCAATAAGAGAATGAAAGGAGATTAAGGGGATACAAATTGGAAAAGAACAAGTGAAACTATCTCTAATTGCAGATGATATGATTGTATGCATAAGTGACCCACAAAATTTTACCAGTGAACTTCTACAGCTGATAAACACCTTCAGCAATGTAGGAGGATACAAGATTAACTCAAAGAAATCAGTAGCCCTTCTATACACTAAAGATAAAAGGGCTTAAAAAGAAATAAGGGAAACATCACCCTTTATAATAGCTGCAAATAGCATTAAATACCTTGGAGTAACTATAACCAAAGAAGTAACAGATCTACTTGACAAAAATTTTAAATCACTGACGAAAAAAATTGAAGAGAATATCAAGAAATGGAAATATCTACCATGTTCCTGGATAGGTAGGATCAACATAGTAAAAATGGCAATTCTACCAAAAGCAATCTACAGATTCCATGCACTGACCATCAAAATCTCAACACAATAATTTACAGACCTTGAAAAAACAATACTCAAATTCATTTGGATTAACAGGAAAGCCAGGATGGCCAAAACAATTTTGCTCAACAAAAAAGAACCTCAGGAGGCATCACCATCCCCGACTTCAAGTTATAGTATAGAGCTATAGTAATAAAACCAGCCTGGTACTGGCATAAAAATAGACTTGTGGATCAGTGGAATCCAATTGAGGATCCGGGCATTAACCCAAAAACCTATGAACACTTGATCTTTGACAAAGTGGCCCAAAATATTCAATGGAAAAAAAGATAGTATCTTTAACAAATAGTGTTGGCATAGCTGAATGGTAGTGTGTAGAAAAATGCAAATAGATCCAAGCCTCTCACCCTGATCAAAACTCAAATCCACGTGGATCAAAGACCTCAACATAAACCCAGCCACTATGAACTTTATAGAAAAGAAAGTGGGAAATACCCTCCAACACATTGGCACAGATAGTCAAAAGAAAGTGGGAAATACCCTCCAACACATTGGCACAGGTGACCACTTTCTAAATATAACACCAGTGGCACAGACACTAAGAACAACAATCAGTAAGTGGGACCTCCTGAAGCTAGGAAGCTTCTGTAAAGCCAAGGACACTGTCAATTGGACAAAACGACATCC
The DNA here is from genome assembly GCA_004025045.1 of Sigmodon hispidus. Classification (NCBI taxonomy): domain Eukaryota; kingdom Metazoa; phylum Chordata; class Mammalia; order Rodentia; family Cricetidae; genus Sigmodon; species Sigmodon hispidus. The sequence continues at coordinate 52,015 of PVIH01010954.1, forward strand.
TACAGAATGGGAAAAGATTTTCACCAACCCTACAAGTGAGAGAGGACTGATTTCAAAAATATATAGAGAACTCAAGAAACTAGAGTCTAAAACCTTGAATAACCCAATCAAAAAAATGGGGTTCAGAATTAAAAAGTGAATTTTCAGCAGAAGAATTACGAATGGCTGAAAGGCACCTGAAAAAGTGCTCAACATCTTTAGCCATCAGAGAAATGCAAATCAAAACAATTTTGAAATGCCATCTGACACCTGTCAGATTGGCTAAGATAAAAGACACAGATGGCAGCCTATGCTGCAGTGGTTGCTGAGCAAGGAAAACACTCTTCCACTGTTGGTGGGAGTGTAAGCTTGTTCAGCCACTTTGGAATGCAATGTGGCGGTTTCTTGGAAAACTGGGAATCAATCTCCCCAAGGATCCAGCAATACCACTTCTGAGTGCATGCCCTAACATTCGCACTCCAATGTATGTATATATATATATGTATTGTATGTACCTAAAGGTTTTGCTGGATCCTTGGGGACTCTGATTCCCAGTTTTCTGAGAAACCGCCATACTGCATTCCCACCAACAATTGAGAAGTGTTCCTTTTGCTCCACAACCTCTCTAGCATAGGCTGCCATCTGTGTCTTTTATCTTAGCCAATCTGACAGGTGGAAGGTGGCATCTCAAATTTGTTTCGATTTGCATATTCTGATGGCTAAAGAAGTTGAATATTTTTTCAGGTGCCTTTCAGCAATTTGTAATTCTTCTGCTAAGAATTCCCTTTTTTAGTTCTGAACCCCATTTTTTGATTGGGTAGTTCAAGGTTTTGGGCTCTAGTTTCTTGAGTTCTCTATATATTTTAGAGATCAGTCCTCTATCACTTGTAGGGTTGGTGAAAATCTTTTCCCACTCTGTAGGATGTAGTTTAGTCCTATTGACAGTGTCCTTGGCTTTATAGAAGCTTCTCAGTTTCAGGAGGTCCCACTTATTGTTCTTCTAGTGTCTGTGCTACTGGTGTTATATTTAGAAAGTAGTCACCTGTGCCAATGTGTTGGAGGGTATTTCCCACTTTCTTTTCTATCAAGTTCAAAACAGCTGGGTTTATATCGAGGTCTTTGATCCACTTGAATTTGAATTTTGTGCAGGGTGACAGGCTTGGATCTACTTGCATTTTTCTACACACTACCATCCAGCTATACCAACACTATTTGTTAAGATACTATCTTTTTGTCCATTGAATATTTTGGGCCACTTTGTCAAAGGTCAGAAGTTCATAGGTTTTTGAGGTAATACCCGGATCCTCAATTGGATTCCATTGATCCACAAGTCTGTTTTTATGCCAGTACCAGGCTGTTTTTATTACTGTAACTCTATAGTATTATAACTTGAAGTTGAGGTTGGTGATGCTTCCTGAGGTTCTTTTGTTGAGCAAAATTGTTTTGGCCATCCTGGCTTTCCTGTTAATCCAAATGAATTTGAGTATTGTTCTTTCAAGTTTCATAAAATATTGTGTTGAAATTTTGATGGCCAGTGCATGGAATCTGTAGATTGCTTTAGGTAGAATTGTCATTTTTACTATGTTGTTCCTTGATCCTGCCTATCCGGGAACATGGGAGGCCTTTCCATTTTCTGATATCCTCTTCAATTTCTTTCTTCAGTGATTTATAGTTTTTGTCAATTAGATCTGTTACTTCTTTGGTTAGAAGCTTTCACCCGAACACAAAGGAATATACATATTTTCAGCACCACATGGAACTTTCTCTAAAATTGACCGCATAATTTGTCACAAAGCAAATATCAGTAGATTCAAAAAATGGAAATAATCTCTTGTATCATATCACATCACCAGGCCTAAAGTTGGAGTTCAACAACATCAAAAACCACAGAAAGCCTACCAATTCATGGAAACTAAACATCACTCAACTGAACCACCTCTGGGTCAAGGAGTAAATTAAGAAAAAAAATCAAGGCTTCCTAGAATTTAATAAAAATTAATCCACAACATACCCAAACTTGTGGGACACGATGAAAGCAGTCTTAAGAGGAAAATTCATAGCACCAGTGACCTATATGAAGAACCTAGAGAAATCTCACACTAGAGCACTAACAACACAGCTGAAAGCCTTAGAACAATTAGAAGCAAACTTACCTAGAAGGAGTAGATGACAGGAAATAATCAAACTTAGAGCTGAAATCAGCACAATTGAAGCAAAAAGACCAATACAAAGAATCAATGAATCTAAGAGTTAGTTCTTTGAGAAAGTCAACAAGATAGATAAGCCCTTATCCAAACTAACCAAAAAACAGAGAGAGAGAGAGTATCCAAATCAACAAAATCAGAAATGAGAAGGGGGACATAACAACAGACCCCCAGGAAATCCAAAGAGTTATCAGGTCATACTTTGAAAATCTATATTCCACAAAAATGGAAAACCTAGAAGAAATGGACAGCTTTTTGGACAGGTACCATTTACCAAATTTAAAGGAAGACCAGATTAATCACCTAAACAGACCTATAACCTTTAAGGAAATTGAACCTGTCATTAAAAGCCTCCCATGTAAAGAAAAGCCCAGGTCCAGATGGTTTCAGTGCAGAATTCTACCAGACATTCAAAGAAGAACTATTACCAATACTTCTCAAACTGTTTCACACAGTAGACACTGAAGGAATATTGCCAAATTCCTTTTAAGAGACTACAATTACCCTAATACCCAAGCCACTCAAAGACACAACAAAGAAGGAGAATTATAGACCATGAATATTGATGCTAAAATTCTCAACAAAATTTTGGCAAACCATACACAACAATACATAAAAGTTATCATCCACCATGACCAAGTTAGGCTTCATCCCAGAAATGCAAGGATGATTCAACATACAAAAAACCGTAAATGTCATCCATCATATAAACAAACTGATGGGAAGAAAACCACATGATCATATCCTTAGATGCTGAAAAAGCCTTTGACAAAATCCAGCACTCCTTTATGATAAAAGTCTTGGAGAGATTGGCAATACACGAAAAATATCTCAATGTAATAAAGACGTTTTGCAAGAAACCAACAGCCACCATCAAACTTAATAGAGAAAAACTCAAAGCAATCCCACTAAAATCAGGAACTAGACAAGGATATCCTCTCTCCCCTTATCTATTCAATATAGTTTTCGAAGTATTAGCTAAAGCAATAAGAGAATGAAAAGAGATTAAGGGGATACAAATTGAAAAAGAACAAGTGAAACTATCTCTAATTGTAGATGATATGATTGTATACATAAGTGACCCTCAAAATTCTACCAGTGAACTTCTACAACTGATAAACACCTTCAGCAATGTAGCAGGATACAAGATTAACCCAAAGAAATCAGGAGTCCTCCTATACACTAAAGATAAAAGGGTTGAAAAAGAAATAAGGGAAATATCACCCTTTATAATAGCTGCAAATAGCATTAAATGCCTTGGAGCTTTGACTTCCAAAAGCCTTCAGTAGGTTCAAGTTTGCTCTCCCTCTGTCTCCTTTCCTCCCTTCCTCTCCCTCCTTCCCTCTCCCTCTCTCTCCATCTGCAGATCAGGATATAAAGTTCTCCACTAGAGCTCCAGCACCACATCTGACTGCCACCGTGCTCCTGCTATGGTAATAACAGAGTAACTTCCTGAAACTATGAGCAAGCCCCCAATTAAATGTTTCTCTTTATAAGAGTTGCCTTGGCCATGGTGTCTGTTTACAGCAGCAATAGAATATGAAGACACATACTTTTAGCTTGTTGATAATTTCCACCCTGATTCTCTATGGGCTGCCCCAGTTTACAATCTGAGCAACAGTGAGCAAGGGTCCCTCCTTTCCCTGATCCTCATCTGCACTTGTTGTCCGTTGTTTTCCTAATCTTACCCATATAACTGGGGTGAGGTCAAGCTCCAAGGAGTTTCAGTTTACACTGCTCCATTTGCTAATGATGCTGAGCCCTTTAAAGATATTTCTTAGACATTTTAAATTTCTCCTTAAAAACTCTATTCAGATCCATAGCTAGTTTTCATTTGGGTTGTTGTCTTTTGGGTTTTATTCTTATTTTAGATTTTAGATCTCTGTATATTTTGTATTTGGGGAAATGGTGCTAAATCCTTCCACTTTGGACAGCATCATGTTGAAGGAGAAATGGCATAATATCAGGATGGGCAATAGTCAGGCCCAGTTCAGACTCCCAGAGTATACTGGAAGGGTCTTCTCCCCGGATTCCAGTTTTTTCATCTGATGAGGATGAGGAAGATAGGATTCTCTCAGAGTAGAGCTCCTATGAGAGATTCAATGAGGAGCTGTGGCTCTGCTAAGGAACAACTGGTGATCTCTGCATGACCCTTATCGCTCTGGATTCTTGGCGACAGAACTGCATGTGGCAAGAGCACAGTGTCCTGTGCTCAGAGCTTAGAACAAGGAAAGCCTAAGAAACTGCCAAAAAAAAGGTTGTCCAAACATTGTCCCATTCTTTAATCTCAGAGTTCATGGCGAGATAAACATATGGTATCGGGTTTCCATGGGAGCCATGTCCTGTAAGCAACACTTCAGAGGAATACAATATCTCTCATATATGTTTACCTATTTAAGCAAACAGTCCATTTTAATTCAGTTATATGTTTAAATTGTTTAAGAACTTTTTCTTTACCTATTATAAATCATCACCTATGATTTGGTGACCACATCTTTTTCTGTCTCTCAGAATGCTGATTCCGTGTATGACATCTAACCATAAAATATTTTTTAACCTCTGTGAATTTTGGACTGATAACACCACCACAATCACCCAATATTGGTGATCTACAAATATTCTTGGAGGTTTTATTTAAAAATTTTTCCTATTGGTATTGTCTACAAATCTTTTCCATAGTAGATTAAATTAAGATTTTGTAATCTAAAAATATGAGCAAAGTTGCCAGATCTACTAGCAAGCTATGGATAGAAGAGATACTAACATTTTCTCCAAAGAGCAGGAGAGGGTGCAGATATAAGCAGGCTCAGCCAGCAATGTTACTGACTCTGTGTGTGTCTGTGTGTGTCTGTGTCCCAGAATGCCAAAAACAGGGCATCAGATCCCCTAAAAATGAATTTCCAGCTGTTGTGGGCCACCCAGTGTGGGTGTTAGGTGGACCCAGGACCTCTGGAGAAGTGGTAAGCGCTGTTAATGGCTGATTCTTATTTTCAGTCCCCACTAGTGAACAATTTTATATCAGGATGATTTAAATGTGATTATCTGAGATCCCTGCAGAGGGTACGAACCACTCTAAGATCAATAAGAGAACCTTATGAGGAGATCAGATTAAAACTATATTTTAATGTTAGGCTACATGGTTGTGATAAGTCACTGGGGTTAAGATAATGATCTTTTAAAATATGATCTGGGATTTGGTCTGCTAATATTTTATCAACAAATATTCTTTTCTCCTTTCCTTTGTATAGTATTTTATATCATATTAGTATTTTTAGACAGAAAGAGTAAAAATGTATCTCAAGTCATCCTTCCTCAAGATTCACTGCTATACTACTTTGCCTGAGCACAGACAAACTTTAAGCAGGATTCACATTCCTGTAGCATGACCACACAGCAGTCATAATGATGCAAAGAAGTGAATGTCATATTGGAACCTTTATTGGGATCTCCTCATAGCAGAAAATCATACATCTACATGAGGCAGAAATACTCACTTTACTCTCTGCATCAATAGATTAATCAATTCAAAGCACTGCTAAATATTCCCAAAATGCCATGGGATGTAAAACAATATTAATATGTTCTTTGAGTAGGTTCCATAAAATGAAGTAGAGAAACTAACATATGTCTTTTTTTTCCTAAGTCATCCTTGCCCTCCAGAGCAAAGCATGTTAAATATTTCACATCCTGTAGAATATCTTTGTGACTCTCCTGATACTCCATGAAGAACCTCAGTTGCCATTCTGCTTCACAGGCAGGTTTCTTGAAAATGCTGTCTTGAGGCACCTCCCTTCATGACCAAACCCACAAAGAAACTAGGAATGAAAGCCAATGTTTCAGGATATTATAACACCCCCAGCATTTCTCTTCTCATCTGGGTTGTTATGCTGTCTATATACACCTATGGACTTACATATTTAGGACTGTTATTATGTGCCTATGAAGAATGACACTGGAATTTTGATGAGGATTACATTTAATTTGTGGGTTTCTCTTTGGTGCTTCGTAGTTTCTATCATAGCGTTATTTCACTTTCTGTTCACTTTTTTTTTATTCCATAGCTTTGTTTTTAGACAGGGCTGTTTATTGTATTTATGTTTAGGTTTTTTTTTGTTGTTGTTTGCTTTTTTTTCATACATTAACAGACCTTTTTTATTAAGTTTTTCTACAAGAAATAACACCAAATTGTTTAGCAGAAATCTGATAAACTTATCCTTTTTATCCTGGCGGGCATAAGGGAAACATGGGATGACTGCAATAACCCGGCTGGCTGAAGCAATCTTGCAAGCATTAATCATGATCAAAAGCTCCATTAGATTGTCATTTATCTCACCACACCCACTCTGAACAATGTAGACATCCTCTCCACGTACACTTTCTCCAATTTCCACACAGATCTCCCGGTTGCTGAATTTCTTAGTCACCACCTTGCCAAGCTCCAGGCCCAGGCGGTCAGCAATTTTCTGGGATAAGTCCTGGTGGGAGTTCCCGCTGAAGATTTTGATATTCGGAATGTTGGGCAGGCAACCAAACAAACTTGCTCTTTGCTCAGTGGTCACCGCCGCTATGGATACTGGACCCAAAGTCAGACGGAAGCCTGATTACTAACAGGACCGCCTGGCTACTCTGCCATCTTACCATGTTGAGATTTTTTTAAAAAGTTTTTTATACATGCTAGATACTACTTTTCTGTCAGATGGATTATTTTTGGTGGCAAAGATTTTATCTCATTCTGTGAACTACCTCTTCACTCGACTGGCCATTTCCTTTACTGTATACAAGCTTTTTAATTCCAAGTCACAGATGTCAATTACCAGTCTTACTCTTTGAAGCTACTGAAGTCCTACTTAGAAAGTCCTCACCTGACTTTCGAAGTCCTTTAACTTCCTTCTGACCCAGGCTGTTCAGAGGTTGTGGTTTGCAGCTTGGGTGTTATTTGCTTTTTTTGTCTAAAGTTCACTAATGAGTGAGCACATCCTTTGACTGTCTTTCTGGACTTGTGATAACTCGCTCAGGAACATACTCTCCAAATCCATCCATTTGCCTGCAAATTTTAAAATATCTTTATATATATATATATATATATATATAAACTGCTGAGCAGTACTCCATTGTGTAGATGTACCACAGTTTGCACAGTTTGTTAATCCATTCTTCAGTTGAGGGGCATCTAGGCCCTCCAAGGGTAGGCAACTGTTAATTGGCATAGGCAGTATGTGGAGCCTAGAGGGGTTAGAGCAGACTGTGTTCCTTGTGTGGGCTGGCACCTTGGAGCCCATTCCCTGCAGAGGAACACCTAACCCAATCTTGATATTAGAATGAGGAATTTGGACTTGCCTGGAGTGGATGTTCGTGCCATGCTGAGCTGACCCACCTTGGGACTTCTTGCCCTTTGGAGGGAGGGGATAGGGGGATGGGAAGTAGGGAAGCTGAAGGCAGACTAGAAGGAATTGGGAAGAGGGGAGGGAGGGGACCAGGGAGATACATGGATAAAAAGACCTTTTATAAATAAAAAGAAAGAAAGAAAATCCTCACCTGTGCCTGCCTGTGAGTATATTCAGTAATTTTCCCTCTAGTAATTTCAGAATATCAGGTCTTATGTTGCATTCATTGAATCATTTGGAGTAGAGTTTTGTGCAATGTAATAGGTAAGAATCCTCTCTCTCTCTCTCTCTCTCTCTCTCTCTCTCTCTCTCTCTCTCTCTCTCTGAAATCTAGGTTTCCAAGACCATTTTTTAAAAGATATTGCCTTTTTTTCTATGTAATTTTTGTCATCTTTGCAAAAACTCATATATCTGTAGTTCCACAGTTACCTCTTCCTCCATTCTCCCCATTGGACTTTGCATCTCTTCTGTGCCAGTTACCATGCTGTATTTATTACCACAGTTCTGTAGTAGAGTCTGAAACTAGGGAAGGCGATGATGCCTTTTGCAGTATTGTTTGTGTTCAGGATGGTTTTAGCTACCCTTGGTGTTTCATGCTTCCATATAAATTTTGAGCTTTCTTTTTCTATTCTGCAAGGAAAGATGCTGGCATGATGATTGGGGCTATGTTGAATCTCTGAACTGTTTTTGTAAGACAGACATTTTCACATATATTAACCCTGTCAATCATAAGCATGGGAGGGCTTTTCTTCTGGTGTCCTTCTTTACTCAACATCTGAAAGGTTTTATTGTGGAGGTCTCTTATTTTCTTAGTTAGGCTTATTATCTGGGGTGTGTTTGAGTGGGATTGTTTCCCTGGTTTCTTTTTCACTGTGTTTGTAACTGTCATATTAAAAGGCTACTAATTTTTGTGCTATTTTTTTGTTTAAAATTTTAAAAATAGGCTAAATTTATTGAAGTTGGGTTTATTTCCTACATGACACTTTTTTATTTTTTAAAAAAGTCTTTTTTCCCTATGTATCCCCTTCCTTCCCTCCTCCCAGTCCCTCTCAATCCTCCCAGGCTGAGGGAGGACTCTGCTAGGTTTTGTACCCTTTCACTTTGCTAAAATTATCAGCTTTTAACTTCTTAGGTGGAGTCCTAAGCCTTCTTGTGTATTTTGTGTATTTCTCATGTCATTTGTAAATAGAAATACAATGACTTTCCAAATCTTTATCTCTTTTTCCTTCTGTTGCCTCATTGCTAAGGTAACACTTCAAGTATTGTACTATCTAATAGTAAAAAGAGTGAACACTCTTGTTTTGTTTTTTTTTTCACCGTTTTTTTTTTA
>PVIH01010954.1:61011-72059 GCA_004025045.1 Sigmodon hispidus
TAAGATTGCTACACCTATATTTTCTTTGTGTTCATCTTTCCCTCTGAATTTTTTTTTCCATCCCTGTATATCCTTATTCAAGGTCTCTTCCCCCTCCCAACCCATCTGGTCACTTTTTTTTTTTCCTCTGCAACTCCCCATCCCCTCCCTGGGCAGGGAGCATACAGTCCTATGGTCCCATTGACCCATTAATGCTTAGGTCAGTCTCCACCTCTGGCCAAATCCAGTTCTTTCCCCTCTCCCTCAAGAGTGAGTCAGGTGGAGTGAACACTCTTGTATTGTCCTGACCTCATTGTAAATCCTCTCAGGCTTTCTCCATTTAGAATGATGCTGGCCATAAGTTTGCTGTTAATGGCTCTTATTATGCTAAGGTTCATCTCTATAGTCCTATGCTATCTATGAATTTTGTTATGAAAGATGTTGGGTTTTATCAAAGGTCTTTCCTGCATCTAATGAGCCAACAATATGATTCTGTCTTTGAGTGTAATTATATGATGAATAATATTCATAGATTTAAATATGTTGAAACATGCCTACATCTCTGGAATGAAGCCAATTTTGTTGTGATGAATGATCTTTTGTATATGATCTTGGATTTGGTTTGCCAATATTTTGTAAATAATTTTCACATTTATGCTCATAGAAGAGATAAGATGTAATTTTCTTCCCGTGTGTGTATGTATATGTTATGTATGTGTGTGTGTATGTGTGTGTATGTGTACGTGTGTGTGTGTGTTCATGTTCATCACAGTAATAGTGACTTTATAAAAAGTGCTTGGAAGCCTTCTCTCTATTGTATATAATAATTTAAGTGACACTATGGTAGTTCTTCTGTGAAGTTTTGGCAAAACTGTAGTCAATACATGTGATTTGGGGCCTTTTTATTTAGTTGGGAGATTTTTTTTTAATCACCACTCAATCTCATTGTCATTTTGGGGGTCAATGTAAATTATTGATTTCATCTTGGATTAATTTTGGTATGTTGAATGCATCAAGAAATTTTCCTTTTTCTTTCAGATTTCCCAGTTTAGTAAAATAGAGGTTAAAATATGGCTTTTTGAGTCTCACTAGTATCTGTTATAATGTATCTTTTGTTTTTACTTTCATTGATTTGGAATTTCTCCCTGTAACTTTTGGTTAATATGGATAAAGCTTTGCCAATCTTGCTTATCTTTTCAAAGAATCAGTTCTTGTTACAAATTCCTTGTATTTTTGTGGTTGTTTCTATTTTATTATAAGATAATATCTATCTTTTTACGGCAATCACTCAGATCTATAAACTTATTATAACTGCCTTTGCCTTATCCCAAATTGTCTTGCTTTTTTCAATAGCTATAGAAAAATTTTTATTTCCCCCCCCCCGATATCTTCAAAGACTCATTGGCAATTGAAAAGTGAATATTGTTCATCTCCATGTGGTTGTAGCTTCTGTACTGATTCTAATTTTACGCTATCGTAGTCTGATGAGATGTAAGAAAGTGTATTATTCTTTTGAGTTTGTTCAAACATGGTTTTGGAACCTAAATCATGATCTGTCTTAGAGTTCCACAGCATCCAATAATGATTAGTTGTACAGATGTCTATTATGTGTTTGATCTTCAGTTGCTTAAACAGGATTTTGTTTACAGACATTTTTTATAGATGATCTCAATACAGATAATACAGAAATGAGTGGGGCTATTAAATTTATAAGAAGCTTTCTGTTCTTTTATGACCAGTACTAACAATATAGTAAAAGAAAAGAATTATTAATCATTTCAAAATGACAGGAAATTTACGAGGCCTATTTCTGGATTCTATGCTATTAGATCTTCCAAGTACAGGTGGAGTGAGCACTGAGTCACTGCTGGACTACATGGTAGTTTCTGCTGTTCTAGCTGGCATTCTATGAGGACTTGGCAGCTTCAAGAGTCGGTTCTCAGCATTGTAACTGCCTTCACATTATAATCTGGCTGACTTTGGGAGCCATTGCATGTCCTAGCAAATTTTCAACCAGTAAGTTTGACAGGCTCCCACTCATTCTAGAAAACTTCCACCAGAGACAGCAATGTCCAAGCCCTGACAGACAGTGAGAAAATAAGCAGAGCAATGAAGTTTCTACTGAGGTTGAAAGTGGAGATGCCATCACTTTAGGGCATTCAGATCTTTCTCAACAGCAAAGGAGACTGAAGAAGGAGGCTGAGGAAACCAGCTGAGGTGGTGGGATGCTAGACTTAGAGAGCTCACACTGATCTGCAACAAACCTTAGGTGAAACAGATGGAGCTGTGACACCTGAGCAATCTGCCAGTCACAAGCTGCTAGCTCTCAGTCTCCAAAGGAGCTCACAGGTGAGGAGTTTGTTTCTCCTGAGAGCTTGGGAGCACTGACCATTGTGCCCTCTATTTGTCATGTTATTTGGCATACATGTTTTTAAATAATAAATTTTTAATAAATATTTTTAAAATAGTTTCTTGGTTTTTTTTGAGATTACTATATTATTCCTTATACCTACAGATAAATGTAGTTCTTGCTACTTATCAAAGATGTTTCTCTTTGTAACAGAGACCATTACAGAATAAAATACCTGAAGCAGGGTGGTGGGCCCAGTTCCTATTCATACATCTATAACATGATGCCTAACAATAAGTTTTTAAAAGTCATTTTTTCTACCTTGGGAGTATAATTTGTCTATAGTTATGACAATTATAAAGACAACATTTCAGCCCTTTACTTTAAATTTGTTCTAAGGTTTTCCCCCCTTTATGATGCACTATATCAAGATGTTTTTGATCAGCACACCACTTTCCTTCTTTCGACATCATGGATTCCGTGTTCACATTTAACATTGGAATGTATTATGAGATACTTCAGTCTATTATAAAAGCCATTAACTTCTGTCCTGATGTGGAGTCATGATTTCTGGATAGTCTTTCTTTGTTGGACTTTTTCTGATTTTCTTCATAAATATCATGAGCTACTTGGTTTTATCTTTGTCTTGGGCACAAAGCATGACATAGACTCTGGTTTTGGGCCCACAATCACAATTCGCTTTCTAGACTGATGTTTCTACAAGTCAGTTCCCCACAGAAGAGTAGCACCTAGTACTTTCTCAAAGAGAGTGCAGAGAGTCTTGGAGAAGAAAGAAAGCAAAGGAAGTAATTTGCTTTCTTGGTAAATTTGAATCTTTTGACTGTCATCTAAACTGAGGGATGAGTTATCTTCAGGCTTGGGACAAAGTGATAAGGTTTGGAGGAGCCCAGAGCTCCTACATAAAAGCCTACATCTCCTGTTCTGTTCTGTAACTGAGTACCTTCATCTCATTTTTCCCATGAAAACACAAGTGGACATCACCTGAACCCCTTCCACACTGCATTCTTCTATGAGGAGAGAATGACTGAAACCTTTTCACATGCCTTCTCTTAGAGCCCCTGCCGGGCTGGTGTGAGGGCATACAGGCTCTCTGCAGAGATGGTAAAGTCTCCCGTGCTCTCCCCACACCATGTCTGCCTGCAGAAACTAAAAGCCAGCCTTGTGAACCATTTGGGGTTTTCTCACAGTTGCAGGGAGCTCCACTTTCACAGGAGGAGAACAGGCTTCCTTTGCATCTAAACTCAATATAGTCATAGCATTCTTATATTAACACATTCACTAGTGATGGTAGACATAGGCAGTGATTGGATGATGTTGTTTTTCATTTGCAAAAGGATGTTCCCTCATTTAGTGGGCCCTGTGGTTTTAGATGATTTCATAAAAATAATGAAATAAAGAAGCCAGTGTCCTTTCTCCTTCTTCTAATAGTCATTCATGTCTCCAGCCAAACATGGTAATTTTCTCCTGGACTTGAAAAGCCCTCTGCAGGTGCCTTCACTCTGGAGACACAGCCCCAGTGCTAACTCCACTGAACACATGGACCACAGAGCACTCTTGTCTCTGTTGCTCTCCATCCTGCAGATGATGGCCTGCCATCTGCACTCATAGGCTCTCATCAAATTTACAAAGGACACACTGGAAGATTCTATACACGTCAGGAGAAACGTGAGTTAACTTTTAGATATTTATTTTTTTTCAATTCTTTTTTTCTTTTTTATTATGAATAAAGTCACATTTTCTATCCATGTATATCCTTATTCAAGGTCCCTTCCCACTCTCACCCCCTCAGGTCACTCTCTCTTCTCCACATCTCCCCATCTCCTCACCAGCAAGGGCAGGAGGTCCCAATGTCCCAATATTGCTCAGTTCAGCCTCAACTCACATTAGGCCTTTTAGAGTTACTTTTATGCATCTGTACCTCAGTAATTACTGAAATATTCTTTGGAAACCTGAATTCACATTCTTCCTGTGTCTTTTTCTACCTCTCTGAATAGGCCCTTTGAGATGATTCAGATTTGTGTCTATATTATTTGGAAAAAACAAAAAATGCACATCATATTTGTGACAAAGCAAGAAACTAAAGACATGGTGGATAAGGCTCTACACTTGAATTTCTTCTGGAAACATCATGTGATCATCTAGAAGAGATGATAAAGGTTTTCTGGGACATGTAGAGGTAAGAAAAAGACTGACATCATGTATCTCTAGTCTCTAGGAATATTTACAATATCTCCTACTGAGAAGAAGGCAAGCCATCAGGGCAGATAAGCAGGAACAGGTGAGGACTTTTGTGACTTCAGCCACATCTATGCACCCAGCAAAGGAGATATAAAGAGGAGATCATCTGAGCCCTACCTAAAGGCCCCTCATGGAGAGATGAAGTCCATCTGCTCCTCCTTCTGGAATCTATGGTGAGTACAGGGAGTTGCTTGGCAGGAAGGCACTCAGGGCAGTGTCCATAAGGATGCTCAGACAGTGAGAAGACCTTCCACAGGGTGATCTTGATGCACTTTAGCTCTTCTCCACCTAAATCTACACTCCTTGTGGGTAACTCGGTGGGTTGATGGGAAATTCTAGGATAGAACTAGAAAGGTAACTGTACAGAGAGTGTAACTCAAACGTTCTTGTTATCCATTTCCAGGGACAAAAGGACACTATCTAGTAAAATCGCGCCCAGTTGTATTTATCCAAAAAGGCCATTTCCACTATGGGCAGAGAGGAGCAGAGGAAGATGTCCCTGAAGAAAGCCTTGTTATGCAAACTAAACACCAAACTTATGGCCAAGATGCTGAGGCTGACCTGGGAGAGACTCAGAGTTCTCAGGAACAGACAGGCTTAAACGAAGACATAGTTTGTGATGAAGATGAGACTAGCCAACAGAAATCCCAACTTCAATCCCAGTCACAAATAAAATCCCAAACCCAACTAAAATCCCATAGAGCCCAACTGAAGTCCCAAACAGGCCAGCTAAAGACCCTAGGCCAGGCAACATCACAATTCAAGCTCAAATCCCACAGTGTCCCTCTGAAATCCTACCAGAAATCACTAACTGTCCAAGAAGAGTTTCCTCAGCAAGTCAAGGGCAAAGAATATGCCCTGGATGAAGACCTGGCCCAAGTGCGTCAACAGCATAAAAAGGTTCACAAGCTCAAAAGAAAGCTTGGCAGGACCAGAAAAAGAGCAGAGTTCTTCCCACATTTTAGAGAGCACTCCCAAGGCTATAATGATGGATATTTTGTGCAGTATCAAGAGCAACTACAGGATGGAAATCGTTACACAAAATCTTTGCACACAACTCAAGGGACGTGCTACTGTCCAAATGGAGGGTTAATCCTATATCAAGATACCTTCACAGAATGATACATTCATTAATCAGCCATGGACCAGGACACATTTAGAAGTAAGTATCTTAGCAAACAGGAGAGATATCTACCCGGTATTTAGAGGTGGCATACGATGACTTCCTGGACCCATTGTGGGATTGGTAGTGAAGTCCACAGCAATAGGTATGCTTAATTGCAAAGTTTATGGGGTTGAGCTCCATGCCTGATGAAGCAGGCCCCTGGTAGAGGTAGAGCAAGCTAGCTGGGCTGTCAGTGTGTCTTAGATTCCTCTCCTTAATGTGTCTTTTCTATCCATTTATTTTGCACATGTGTAACCATTAACGTTTTGAATATGTACCACTTATAAATCATGTGAGCTTAAGAGATGTTTTTTAACCTCTTATGCTTTGTATTGGCATGGCTTAGTTTCTTGATATAAGGTTACAAAAAAGCATTAGTGGTTTTGTTTTACACACTAGTTCATGTTCTTCAACCCAATTGACAGCTCCTTTGTCCTTTAGGGACCACAGATGGAGGTTTGCGTCATCTTCATAAATACAGGAGCTAAATGAGTCCCAAGAACCTTCCTGGTTTGTGATGCAGGAGCAGTGAAAATGGAGGCACCAGGGTGGTGAGGAATCAGGTCGGGGGCTCACGGGGTGGGGGTGGGGGAGTTGTTTGCTCTATCCAGAGAGAAACCTTCAAGAAAACGATGTTACCTGTGTGTTTGTATCATAGGGTGCCTCATGTGAAGAAGAAAAGTAGCAGAGTATGTGATCCAGTGGTTGGCAGTGGCTAGTACCCCCAAATGGCCATAATTTGGTCCAGACAAAGGACCTGGTCGCTCTCACTTTCTGCCTGTTGGTCTTCACTATGTGCATCACCACCTATGTCTTTTCTCCACGGGAATCACTGACCTGTGTGGCTGTGACCTTCACACACTTCCCCTTGCAATCCCAGATGCCCTTGCATAGATTCTGTGACCCACTCACACTTTCATTCCTGAAGCTTCTAAACTTGGAGCATCCTCACACCAAGGCTCTGTAATAAAAAGATCCTTTGTAGCATCATTTATTTTTTTAAATATATATTTTCAATTGAAATAGAGTTGTGTAATTTCCCCTTTTCTCCCCAGCCCTTCCTTGATGCTGTCCTCCCAACCCCTCCCATGCCTCAAACTCTCAAGTTGATGTTATATTTTTATTTAATTATTATTTTGAGTACATATATATACATTCACAAATATATAAATACTACTTACTGAGTCTAGGTTTGTTGTTTGTATGAATGTTAGATGATTTATATGTATAAAAATTCTTATACCAAGTGAACAGAAGTTAGATCTGGAAATGCATGGACTCACAGAGATGTCTATAGCTTTACACTTACAAAATACTTAAAATAAAAAACACCAAAAAGGGAATGTCATTTCTTAAGTGGTATAGCCACTGGTAAGCTGCCCTTGTGCCAGTAAATAATGCCACCGATGCTCAAGAAAGGAAGCATAGCTAACTCAGTGGGTCACACACAAAAGGAAGGCAAAGAAGCATGAGCTGTACCTGACAATAAGAAGGGTGGGAGGAGGAAAGAGAAGTAAAACTGACTAGAATTAATTATATAAATGTATGAAACAGTCTTGGAAAACCCGACAGACTAGTAGTAATAGTTGGGAAGAGTGTCTTCCACATGAAAACTTTGCTACCTAAATTATCTACTTTCCAGTATAAAAGACACTTCCTGAGAAGGAAAATTATTTAGGAACAAAAGATAACATGGAAGAGTAAAGACAGCTTTTCAGTTCCAGCTCAGCCACAGGAACCATCCATTTCAGCAAAATCTGTCTCTGTCTAGAGTCCACAATATGTACATGGAAAAGTGCAGATAGTAATCCTGTTGAATTCCATATCTGTTGGCTGAGATTAGGTAGAGCTGTGCCACCTTGGTGATTATATGACAGGAAATGAACTAATTTATTTTTTAATAAATATGTTTGAAGTTTGTGGAAAGGACAGCAGAAGAATTACGAATGGCTGAAAGGCACCTGAAAAAGTGCTCTTCATCTTTAGCCATCAGAGAAATGCAAATACAAACAACTTTGAGATACCACCTGACACCTGTTAGATTGGCTAAGATAAAAGACACAGATGACAGCCTATGCTGGAGAGGATGTGGAGCAAGGGGAACACTCCTCCATTTTTGGTGGCAGTGTAAGCTTGTTCAGTCACTTTGGAACACAATATGGCAGTTTCTCAGAAAACTGAGAATCAATCTCCCCAAGGACCCAGCAATACCACTTTTGGGTGTATACCCTAAAGATACACAGTCATACTCCAAAGGCATTAGCTCAACTATGTTCATAGCAGCATTATTCCTAATATCAAGAACCTGGAAACAACCTAGATGTCCCTCAACTGAAGAATGGATTAACAAACTGTGGTACATCTACACAATGGAATACTACTCAGCAGTAAGAAAAAATGATATCCTAAAACTCGCAGGCAAATGGATGGATTTGGAGAATATCCTCCTGAATGAGGTATCACAAACTCAGAAAGATAAGCAGGGGATGTACTCACTCATTAGTGGTCTCTAAACAAACTAACAAGAAAAAAACCAAGCATGCCCAAGCTGCAAACCACAATGACTGAACAGCTTGGGATCAGAAACACCCTGGACTGACCCTTCAGATCCCACTCCAACTATAGGAACACCTGACTCACTCTTGAGGGAGTGGGGACAAAACTGGATTTGCCAGGAATGGAGACTGAACTAAGCATTATTGGGTCAGTGGGACCATGGGACTGTCTGCTGCCTGCCCAGGGATGGGATGGGGATTTGTGGAGAAGAAAAAATGACCTGATGTGGCCAGAGGGGGAAGGGACCTTGAATAATGATATACAGGGATGGAAAATGTGACTTCTTTGTTCCTAATAAAAATAATAATAATAATAAATACCAGCACATCTGCCCCACAATCCCAGAGTCATGTGACCTGGAGTCAGAGGCACTGTCTTTCTGATTTTCAAAAGTACACCTCTCTAGGTACAGAAAGCAATCACTCCTTACTTGTGGCTCCAGGAGATTTGTCCTTCTCCATGTGTCCAATGAACAGAGCACCATAACAGAGATGTTGCTTGGTTCTTCTCAACTTCAAGTTTTTATTATCTTTCTTCCCCCCCCCTTCTCTTCACCTTCAAAGATGGTTTCTGAGTCTTGAGATTGTACTAAAAACATGTCATCTGGAGATGATAGAACCACAGTATTTATAAATCTGCCAGTGCTAAGGCTGCCTACACAAGACCTAATCAAGATCAACCAGTCAACACTCGACATAGAGCAGGGACAGGACTCACAGTGCCCCCCCAACTAGGGGGCTATGGGGGGTAGAATTAGCTTTATTTAAAGGTATGGACTCTGGTAGGTCAACCACATTCTAGTGGATGGTTCAATAACCATGATTATATGTAACCCATGAGTTATTTAAATAGTAGACATGAAGTTGGAAGGGGTAGTAAGATGGGGAGTGGATTGTGGAGGAATCCCCCAGTAAAATGGAAAATGAATATTATCAAAATGCATAATATGAAAGAATAAATGAAGTACTATATTAAAATGCAGAATTCCTTTGAGCTTTAGACTCTTTAGAAGACAGTGGTTCATTAGAAGTCTGGAAATTTGGTTGATATGAATCAATTTTCTTATAATTTCCATGTTTGTAATAAACTTATGTTTAATATATAGCTCTTAACTTTATGGTAGAAATATATTACTTGTGTAGATGTTATTAAATTCTTTTATTTTGAGATTACAACACAATTACATTATTTCCCCCCACACACACTTTTCCCTTTCTTCCTCTACACCCTCCCCTATACTCCCTTTCTTCTTTTCAAACATGGCCTCTTATTTCTTTAATTGTTCTTATATGCATATATGTATCAATATACTTACATATTTCTAAGTATAACCAGCCCAGTCTGTACATTACTTGTATATAGGTTTTCAGGCTGATCATTTGGTATTAGATAATCAGTTGCTATGCTCTTTCCTAGGGAGGATTGTTTTTTCCACTCTCCACATTTTTTAGTTATTGGTAGTTCTTTGTGTGTGGTTGAGGCTGCATAGACTTTTCCCCTATCCTTTTGGCCTGTCTACTGCTGTCTTACCTCAGCTCATGTTTAGGTAGTCAGGTTGGTGAGAGTTCATGGGTGGAGCTTCTGACATTACCAGGAGACTGAGTCTCACAGCAGACTCATTGATCCTCCAGCTCTCTCAACCCTCCCACCTCCTCTTCAGCAAGGAGCTCTTCCTGGAGCGTAGGAGCTGTTTTGTGGGTGAGCCCACTGAGACTGGGCTCTACAACTCTCAATTTTGAATGGATGTGATTTTTATAATGATCTCCACCTATTGCAAAGGGAAATGTTCTTGCTGAGGGATGAAGACTACATTAATCTGTTGGTAAAAAGATAAATATTTAGGCCCATCGGTTCCGCTTCTGCTTCCAGGACTGGGTACTGTCTGCAGAGCAAGTCCCAGCGCACACTGTAGCAGGCACAGATAAAGTCTGCCCGTCACGTTCCCCGCAGCTGCTGCTGAGGGAATTTGCATGGCTACTCACCTCCACCTCCAACTGAACAAACAGATAATGACTGGGGTTGCTGAAGGACAGACTCAGACCCTGCCCAGAGAGGTGATAGGAGGCACACAAGCCCAAGTACCACAACTGACCAGGAGCCACCTAATCATGAACCACTGAAGCCATGGGCAAACGTCAGTGCAAAAACTTACATAATAATACAAAGAACAACAAGATAACTCCAGAAGAAAGTTGCGATCTTACAAATACAAGACCTGAACTGAGCAATGAAGAGAAAACAGAAGGAAGCAACACCAAAAATTCCTTTTTGATGATCATCGAAGCTCTCAAAGAAGATATGAAAAATAGCTTTAAAGAAATAGAAGAAAATACAAACAAAAAATTGGAAGAGATGAACAAATCTATAAAAGAAACATGCCAAGAACTAAAAGCTGAAATAGAAGCAATAAAAAAGGCACAAAATGAGGCAAAGATGGAAATAGAAAACCTGAAGAAAAAAGCTGGAACCACAGATACAAGCATAACAAACAGAGTTCAAGAGATGGAAGATAGAATCTCTGAAGAGGAAGACTCAGTAGCTCAAATAGATATATCAGTCAAAGAAAATAGTAAAACTAAAAAAGCCATAATTCAAAATGTTCAGGAAATCTGGGACACCATGAAAAGACCTAATTTGAGAATAATAGGAATAGAAGAAGGAGAAGAATACCAGCTCAAAGGCACAGATAATGTTTTCAATAAAATCATAGAAGAAAACTTCCCTAACCTGAAGAAGGAA